>JBBPDA010133741.1:0-22706 GCA_037974385.1 Arnoldichthys spilopterus
AGACAGGAATAGGGCAACATCTCCCACACATCCAGCAACTGGTCTCCTCAGTCCCAAACGGACTGTTAAAAGAAGAGGAGATGCTGCACGGTAGTAAACATAGCCCTGTTCCAACATTTGTTGCTGCCATCAAAATCAAAGATTTTATTTTTTCTGAAAATGGTACAATTACTTAGTTTGGTATGTTTTCTATGTTCTGTTGTGAATAAAATATGGGTTTATGAGATTGGCAAATCATTGCATTCTGTTATTATTTACATTTTACACAGTGTCCATAATGTTTTTTGAATTGGGGTTGTAATAATAGTGCAGGGGTTGTACTGGGCGGTGCTGAAGTTTATCAGATTATATATAAGCATTAATAAGTGTTAATTAATAACATTAATCACTATTGGAGGTGAATTAAATGTGATTGTAGTTTCACTACTTTAACTGCTTCATTGTAACTACATTTCCCACACAGTTTCCCACATATTTATTAATCTTAATGTTTTTATACAGATCGACGAACCAGTGAACAAGCTCCCTCGCTCTATCCCTTCTGCTCTGCTCTTGTGAGAAAGGACTACTAACAATTGCATGTGCTCTGCAGAGCAACATAGATAGAAAAAGAAGAATCACCCTGGTGTAACTGTAGAATAACCAAACATGTTTATTTTATAAGCAGGAACCTTCTACTTACTATGTAACTGTTTTCTGACTTTGGTAACATCTTCAAATTATATGAAAGTAAGCAATGCTGCACTGGGAGCTGCAAGACTATAGATCATGTGTGTTGAAATATATGAAATATGCATTTACTCAGCAGATATAAGTATTTACAATTATATTAAGAAAATATATGAAAATGAGGAAGCGAGACGCAGTTTGGCTGCAATACCTGTGAGTACAGCTGCATGTGAAAGGAGCCTTTCAGAATTTAACTCTCATTAAAACATACTTGATCAACCGTGGATGGTGGCAGATTGAGCAGCCTGGGTCTAGACGAGCCAGGTCCCTTGTGAATCACTTCAGCAACCACAGAACATGACTATGTATGTTTGTTTGATGTAAGTGTTTTATGTGTAATTATGTTACGTGATTTAGATGGTAATTTAATTTGTAATGTAATTTAAATCTTATGAGCTTTATCACCAATTTAAAAAGCATAACTTAAACAACTGCTCCAGATTATTTAAAATCTATTGAGAGTTACATAAAGAGCTTATTATACATGATGAACTGGCAGTCATGTTGCCTGCATAAGCAAATGACTAGAGTGAGTGTCCGAAAAATAGACTATTATTGACTATTCCTATAAGAAAAACACCGGTTTCAGCGCAAACCCAATGTCAGTAATGACCTCAGTCCACTATCACATTATGTTCCCGAACAATGTAAGCCTTGTAGCTCCAGAGCAAAAAAAAACAGGCATGTGTGGCATAAAGCTTTTATTCTTAATTGTAAACCAGATATCTGAGCACTGTGTTTTCATGAACATCTGCAAATTCAGACAGTACAGGAACACCAGTAAGGCTATTTTCTTCCCAGTGAATGTGCAAACAATTCATGCTTATTTCAGTGCGTGCGCATGTGTGTGTGTGTGTGTGTGTGTGTGCAAATCCGTTTATTTATCAGTCTCTCACATTAGCGCTGGTGTTTCCTGTATAAATGTGTATACATAAATTATCATGGTGCAGTGTGTGTTTGTGTGTGTGTGTGTGTTTGTCCTCCCTTGGCTTCATGTAGTCAAACTATAAATTTAGTAACAACAATGCACCAGCTCTTCCTGTGTGCCATTCACTCTCCATTGTGCTTGACTCTTTTTGTCATCTTTTAGAGGACATCGTATTTAGCAATATGAGCCTTTATTCGGTTTGTTTCATACTTGTTTGCTTTTATCCACATATCATCCTTCCATCCGTGGCAGAAAGAGGTATGTTTTACAGTTTTGTTTTTCCAGGTAAGAAATGAGCTCAAATGCCATTGTCCTTATGCACACATTTATTAGCAAGAGTTTATACAGCCTACTATACTGAGCATATAAGAGCCATTTAAGTGTGCATTAGAAAGAGGTTGTAGTCACTGAGGGAAGGAGCCCAGCACCCTTGGGTTGTTGGGTTGTTTTCCAACATTAACAAAAGAAATGTGTCTTTTTGCTAGTATCATTTACGACAAACTACAGCTATTTGTACTTCAAAGGAAAGGACTAAATAAGTAACATTTATTTATAGTAACATTTATTTATATTTACAACTGTTTTTGAGCCAAAGTGCTGACATAAACATAGAAGATGAAAGAAGCATAAAATAAACAATGCATCAAACATACGGCTGCATAACTGACCATATTATCAGTTTTCAGAAGCTAACACAGAGGTGTGTGTTGAGCTTTGTTTTGAAATTTGCCAGCAAAGAATCAGTGGCCAATGTAATGTGGCTAAAATTGAAATAATGTCTCTCTTTTTCGCACCAATAAGTACTCAGGCAGCAGCATTTTGCACTTGGTGCAGAGGGGACAAAGATGACTGACTAGATCCAACGCACATAGAGTCAAGAGTTAGTAAACTAATGATGATAAAAGCGTGTTAGCCAAGTGGCTGCCTGGCACAAGAGCTAGACTTTTAATTTTGGCTGTTATTCTGAGATCATTAAGTTTATTAAAATGTTTTTAATTAATAACATTTAAAAAATACTGTTGAATAATGTTAGTAAATTGGCAAAAATTCTTCCAAATTACCCATCTTAAGTTCTCTAACTGCTGGCTGGTTTAGTTAATAGCTTGCTATTTATGTCTGAGTATTTGTGTATTGTGCAGTGGTGGTTCTGGTGAACTGAGATGCTACACATTCAGAATAAGCTAATGTGTCAAGTTCAGGTCAGTGTGTAAGAACTTTCCCTATTAGCAGCATAAGTTAACATTATCTTAGCTCAGTAGCTTAGCTCTGACAGTAGATCTAGATCAGGGCAAAAAGTAACCTCATACTATTACAAATTTGCTCAGGCAACTTCTCACATAGCTTTTTTAAATAGTTTGTAAGTATAATTTGTTGTATGATAAAAATGTAATTATCATTTTAATGTTGCTACCACCAGCTAACATCATGTGTTGTCTGAAAGAAATAGAAAGAAAATAGAGCAGATATATATATATATATATCATAAAATCATAAAATATATTTGGATGATTCTAAAGTAACCAAGAAAGCTGAATAACATAAATAATGGAAAAATAATTTTCAAATGTATTAATAAAAGTAAAATCAAAACAGTTAACATGGCATTTATTTTAATAACTAATTACAATATATTCTTTATAATACATCCAAAAAATCTTTCATATTTAATTTGTGCTATTTCAATCAGAATGGGGGCTTTTATTTTGTAAAAAAGTTCAGCCTTTTAAACAAAACTATTAAATAATAAGAAACAAACCAGTATCTGTCAATAAGCATGTTAAAATTGTTTTTAGCCAACAACTGGACAGATGTGATCATGGTGCAGGAGGGTACGCCAGTCACCCTGCCCTGTTCAGACGGACCAGATTCACTTGCAGAACAGATCACCTGGATGATGATGCGAGATGAGGAGAACCGCTGGACATCCCTTCTTTCTGTGAACACCAGCCAGGGGCTGACGGACAGACTCATAAACAAACTGAAACGGATGGGAGAGAAAACGTTTGAGATATTCGAAGATGTGTCGCTGCAATTTGTGGCCACTGCGACAGATGGAGGACGCTACTCTTGTCTGATGCAGCAAAGAGGGAGGAAGTTGAAAGAGAAAATCATTCTTCTAGCTCTTGTTAAATGTAATTTGCTCTATGATATGGACAAAATACTGCCATTGTGGTTGTACTGCTTTTGCAATATACCATCCAGGTATTAATGCACTGCTGGTTTAATAATGTGACATAGTCATAGACTGGCCTGTATTAACCTGGGCAACATACTTTACCTGTCTTACATGAATGGGTCATTTCCCACCTATATCTGGAACTGTGATTGGTCAGTCACAAACATTGTGATTGGCCAGACACTCACTCAGCAAGGCAAAGCCCATTATCTGGGGAGGTTCTGTAGTTTGATCCAACAAGATCTGATTTTAATCCATCTGATTGTCTTTCTCTGTCTCTCAGTGACTTTAGCTCCAGCACCTTCCATCCCTGTGGGCAGTACCATGAGGCTGAAAGCTCAGGTTTCTCCCTCCTATGCTGTTGCTGGTGGGATGTGGGTGTCACCCACAGGTGTCCAATTACTCACTGCGGTTCCCACTCCGGGCACACTGCTCACCAAGCTGCCGCTGGTCAGCCACGCAGACAATGGTTGCTACACCTGCTGCATCTATGTGCAAGGCCAGAGCAGCAAGACTGAATATAGACACACACTGACTGTGACAGTAACTGGTAAGATGTCCTGTTTTCCCAACTACAGCTTCACTTAGGACTGAGGTTATCCTGATATCATTCTCTGGCCAACCCAAACCAGAGCACCAAGTGTACAATGCAAACATAACGGTCACTCATAAAAATAATGGCTGAATTGTAGCTATGACTGTCGCCCAAAGGAATTCTGAGCCACACTGTACCTCAGCAGACTTCTACGTCTGACTGTAGCCTAACAAAATTATCTCTAAAACCAACTTTAGCCTGACAGAATTATGTTTGAATTGAACCGTAGGCAAAAAAGTTCTGTTTGAGCCCAGCTGTATCCTGACAAAATTCTGTCTGAACTTGGCTGTAGCCCAGCAAAATTCTCTCCTAACCTGCCTTTTGATTGACTAAATACTTAGTGTGACTGTAGCCCAACAAAATTTGATCTGAGTTTGACTGAAGCCCATCAAAATTCTGTCTGAACCTGATTGTAGCCTGTCAAAATTCTGTCAGAACCTGCTGGCTTTGTGAGCATCTCTGCCAACAACACAAATGACTCCAGCACGCCAGATTAAAAATAGTTTAGGTTAATAAAAGTAAATACAAACTATGGGTAAATGCAGGCCAAAATCTGTTAATCTGTTAAAATTTAATAAATGATGTATGAACCTGACCAAACCAGTGAACTGTCAGGTCTAGTCAGGTAAAAATAAATAAGCTCCAACCTCAGTAGCACTGCAAAGCACAGTGCTGCCTCATACAAAGCACTGGAAGCTTCATTCCAATCTGTCTTGTGCAACTTTTAAGTTACTTCACCAGAGAAGGTCGTGTCAGCACACCCTGGATCAACACGGTTATTTTGGCCGGGTGGGGAATGTTTCATAAGACCAGGCTGGTGATTTAAGCAGACTTCGTCCTTTTTCAGACTGATCAGTAATCTCCAAGCCGCAAAATTTAAACGTGAAATCGGCAGTCACAAGCTTAAATATCAGACGCTTGTCCTCCCTTGTGGACTCTTATACCTTGGTCGATTACTCAGCAATACACAGCAACACGAATGGAGTTCATTGGCTTTAGGATCAGAAGTGTTAAATTCTGATAACAGTTATGCTATCACAACTGAACATGAGCGAGCAGACGGAGGGAAACTGAACCTAAGTACTGGCTGGATACACTGATGGAATGAAACAGAGGATATGTCTCATTACTGTGGCTCTTAAAACATCTGTAACATTTTCAATTTTTGAACACATTAAAGCCATTAAAAGTCTTTAAACATGAAGCCCCAATAAGTTTTCTCTCTCCCTCTCTCTCTTCTTTTCCTCAGAAAGGGACAGGGAATTTCTGAATATTACATATGGTAAGATTTTTTGCCATAATTGTCCCAGTGAACATTCAGCACTATTCACCCTCATTTGAGCTCAACACACAAGCTGGTTTCCTCTGAAAGCATTTTTGATGATCTAAGCATCCTACACTCAACGTGCCTCATGGTCTGATGGTCAAAAGTCTGAGGACACTAGTGAAAATACTTCTTTTCTGGATTCTTTTCATACACATTTCATACAAAGTTCTTAATTACAGTTTATAATATCAGACAGTTTATCAGTTTGAGTGAAACACAGAATCTTTTAAATATTTTTCTGAGTTTCTTAATGCTGCCTTTTTGCTTTAATAATCCTGTGAATCAAACTTTGCAAGTTTGTGCACAAGCCTCTGATTAGCAGATCACATCTGCCTGAGATTCGTCTGAATACACACTTTAGTCACAGGAAGGAGACTCAAACATACACTGACCATTGTATTCAAAGGCTTTAATATGGTCTGTGTATTCAAAGGCCTTAATATGGTCAGTGTCACAGATTCCTTGCAATTTAAAATGACCTAGAAATAGTTCAGAATCTTCAGTGCTTCTTCTTCATTTTACTGATCAGAACTTCTCGTTGTTTAATTTTTTTTAAAATTCTGAAACCCACATTTTCAATGTGGTCTCAGACTTTTGGCCTCCACTGTAAGTGTTACTCACCGAGATGCTGGATGTTGAGTGGAGTGTGTCTGAGGAACCTTCTTAAAGCCTAAGAAGATAATCCTCATTCTCACGGCTCTGCGTTCTCTATCTACTCGTGCGACTCTACTTTCACACTCACAATGCTCTATTGGCACAACTGTCTGCACAACAATGGCACTGAAACCACTAGCGGCGCTGAGGATTATTGTGCAGGATTTAATCAAATGATAGTTTGCTATTGCATCGCTAGCCCTTCCTACTGTCTGCTAACGTGTTTCTCTCTTTCTTTCATATTTGTTGTCAGTCTTGTCCCTTAAACACTCTTTCTCTTTTTTTATTTAAGTATCAGTCTATAAGTATAAGTACTTATTTACATCCATAATGTGTCATGTATTTTAAGGAAATTTTAGGGAAATTAAACCAATGCCTTTTAAGTGATCCTCCAGTGTGCTGTAAGGAAATGCAAATAAATGAATGTATTTCTCCATATTAAAGCACACATAAGAAAAAATATATATTCTTCCAGTGTGGTTGAATTAGTGTCATAGCGATTGCTTAAGTCAAATGTTGCTTTATTGCTTAAGTCAGCTTTGGGTTTCTAAGTGGTATAACTGGTTTGTCTATGACTGGGCATGTGCACCCACCACCATGGCTGAGGAGACCTAGCTAGCAAATAGGAATTAGCCATGACTACACTGATTATTACATTATTTTATAAATGTAAGCTGCGGTGTATTTAGATTCCAGGTGTTATACCAAAATGACATACTTAACTTGTTCAAAAAGCACAAATTAAATGCCCAAAAAATTAAATCGAATAAATCACCATTTTTACAAATACACTTAATCTTTCATAAGTTGTTTCATACATTTAACATTAAAGTGCACTTTAATTTTGCTTACACAAGGAAAGCCTTATAGCTGCAGTGCAAAAGTACTAGTCTTGACTAAGGTAAAATGTGTAAATTTGATTTATGTGAAAATGTGTTTATTTAATTTTTCTTCATTTAATGACCTATTTGTTTACAAAACAATACCTTAATAACAATCAAAGCAACAACAAAACATTAAAATGTGAATGTCCTAGGTGTGGCAAAAATGAGAAAAAAAATCTGGAAATTATTGAAAGGTAAGGAATCACTGTTCAATAAAATAAAACAAACTTTGCTGCAGATAAATATAAACACTAATGCTGGAAAAGTTGGGATTTTTTATAAAATGCAATAAAAACAAGAATGTGTGATTTGTTAACTCTTTTTAATGTTTATTTAACTGATAAAAGTTCAAAGAAAATGTTTTCAGTGTTTTCATTGAAAACTGTATTTTGTAAATCTAAACAAATTTAGAATTTGATGCCTTCAGCACACTCAAAAAAAAAGTTGGGGCAGAGGCATGCTTACCACTGTGTTACATCATCTTTTTTTAATTGTCTAATCGTTTGGAAGCTGATGAGACTAACTGTTGCAGTTCTACAAGTGGAAATTTTGCCCACTGTTGCATGATGGTTTCAAAGGCATTGCTTCTAAGGACTCAAAGGTTTCCAGTCATGTATTACAGGAGCTGAGTTTTTTTCCAGATTCCCAGATTTTTTTACAATATTATGAACTGAAGATGATGAAAGACGACTTGTGTTGAGAAATGTTCTTTTTAAACTGACTAATAATTATCTCATGAAGTTTGGCTCAGAGGTGAGCCACAACCCATCTTTGCTTGCAGAGACAGAGCCTTTGGTGAATGCTCCTTTTATACCCAATCATGATCCCCTCACCTGTCACCAGCTCACCTGCTTATTGTGGAATGTTTCAAAATGGTGTAATTTGAATATTTTATAAACGTATCACTCTTATTTTGTTCAATTCGAACTTTGAGTGTTTTGCAGGAATCACATTCTAAATTTGTTGATATTTTAAAAATATATATTTAAGTTGATTGCACTAAAATAACACAATGATGATGTTCTAAGGCCTTATTTGTATATCAGGACCTTCAGCAATGTCAGTGTGGCAAAATCTAATTTCAGGATAATAATTAATTATTATTATTAAAAATAGTCAGTCTTATCATTTTAAAAGCTCTAATTTCCAAAAAAGAATAAAACATCTTAAAATGTCTGAGTCTGAGTAAGCATAAAACATCTTAAGTGCTCAACTTTGGTGAAGTGCCTAAGGAATAAATTTGCCTAGTTTATTTTGGTCTAAACTCTTTTTACTCTTTTAAACTTTTGTACATTCATGAATGTGTTTTTCTGATTTTCTGACTGGTTGAATTATGGAAGAATTTTTCCTCTGCTCTGCTTCAGTATCTTCCTCTGCCATGTCTACGGCCTTCTTCCTTATCTATGCCTTTTTCTGACTTTGCTCTCACCTCTAAACACTCTCCTCCTCCTCTACAGGGCCCACGGTCAGTAAGGCGTCTCTTTCTCATTCAGCGGTCACTCTGTCCTGCCCCCCCCTTTATGGCGACTACCTGCGTCTCTACTGGTGGAGTCCAGGAAAACCTACTGACCCCGAGCTAATCTTTCAGTTCGATCGCTGGAGGAATCACACAAAGCAGGAAAAGTCCAACCTCCAGCTGATAGCCCCCTCATCTTCAGCAGCTACAGGAAACTTCTCCTTCCTCCTGTGGCCGGCGCTGGCAAATGCAGGTCGCTACCAGTGTGAGGTCTTCCTGGACGATGTGGTGTTAGGCCAGTCCACAACTCTCACTGTTTTACATGGTAATGGGATATACTACACTATGACTGGGAGATACAGTCACCAGTCTCTGGTGCTTTTACATAACTAATTAGCTTGAGGGGAAAACCACTAGTCTGCTCTTACTACCCAGCCTAAAATATGTCTTGGTAACTGACACTCATTAGAACAATCACAAAGCTCTTGAAACATGAATGAAAAAATAAAATACCGACAGAAGAAAGGCATAAAGAAATGTCACCATCTCATTAACAACACAAAACATCTCAAGTACATGCAAGCCTAATGCACTCACAAGCTCATTCATCTCTCCCTCTCTCACACACACACACAGGTCAGGGCACTGTTGTGTGCCCTTGCATTACCGGCCTTGAGTTTGTTTCGTAATTACACAGTATGTGGAATCAATCATAGCTAGCCTGTGTACCCCAGCCTGTCAGTCAGTGCACTTTTCATTTCTCTCTTTGTCCCTCTGTCTCTCTCTCTCTGACTTTCTTAATTGTCTCTCCCATTCCCAGACATTTCTTCCTCTTCTTCACCGCCATGTCTTTGCCTTTGAAAACAGCCTCTCCTTCTCTGGCTCGGCAGTGTAATGGTTTTTGCCTCATTACGAATATCATTATGTGTAATTACACCTGCTGCCACTCGCCAAGTTGACGCTGGCGGCTACGGCATTGCCGTGGTAACCGGTGGGCTCAATTAGGCCAGGATTGATTCTGCTTTGAGTGTAAAGAGACACGACACATCACTCACATTCAACTCAGCCTGGCCTGCTGCAGACCCCTCCAATGATTACACATTATTTTAAACCCTTCTGTCTGTCTATCTGTCTGTCTATCTGTCTGTCTATCTATCTATCTATCTATCTATCTATCTATCTATTTATTTATTTAGCAGAGCTATTGGAAGGGATGATGGAAAAATTATAAAGCACTGTGGTTTCTGGCTGTCAAGAGGTTTAAATAATACATCAAGCCTTTTTATTCATAAAAAAGTTTTCTTTAGAATGAATAACTGAGGGCGGCACAGTGGTCCTATGGTTAGTGCTGTCGCCTTACACCAAGAAGGTCCTCGGTTCTATCCCTGGGTCGGCCATGGGTGCCTTTCTGTGTGGAGTTTGCAAGCTCTCCCCGTGTTTGCGTGGGTTTCCCCCGAGTGCTCCGGTTTTCTCCCAGTTTCCAAAGGCTTGCAGTAGATTGATTGGTTAGTCTGATTGGTTGCCGGTTGGTGTGAGTGTGCGTGTGAATGGTTGTCTGTCTCTGTGTTACCCTGTGATGGGTTGGCCTCCTGTCCTGGGATGTACCCGCCTTGGGCCCATTATCAGCTGTGACTGGCTCCAGCTTCCTCGAGACCTGAAATTGCAGAAGCAGTTTGGACAATGATTGAATAACTGAATAAAAAACCAAAAGTTTTCTCTGTCTGTCTGTCTTTCTCTCTCTCTGTGTCTCAGGGTATGCCAGGACCTCCAGCTCCTCTCTGGATCTGACGTGTATGTATTCAGAACGCTCTCAGGTGAAGTCAGTGAGGTGGAAGCACACCCAGCGGCCCAACTTTCAGCTAACAACGAACGCCATGTTAGGCAAGCTGACCATCTCCATTTCTCTCCCCATCACCCCTGAGACGGCCGGCCTGTATGTCTGCACACTGCAGCTGAAGAACAAGCAAACAGTCATATCATATGTATACGACGTCACACTGCAGCGTACAGGTGAGTGAGTTCTTCCTAACTTCTTAACCCTATTAAATTAGATTATTACACTTTTTTCCAGTGTAAATTGTAATTTTTTTTTGGCCATAATACACAAAATTGTGTATTTTAGATAATTAGTTTTGGCTAATATAGGTGTAATGTTAATACGCAGACCTGTGAGCTGTGTGCTTAATTACTTCTGATTTGTGAATCTGTGAATTTATCTTCCATTTTGTAGTTCTTGAGTGGTGCAATGTGGGGCTTTACTTTAGTTTCATTACTTTAAAAGATTGAAAGATCACTAATAGTAATAAAAACTTGTTTAAGCCAGCCAATTTGTTGACATTTTAATAGTCCTGTATGTGTCTGTCATGATACCAGTCATTCTTTACCCGTCCTAGGAAGCATGGTTGGTTTCACCCACTGACACAGCCTTCCCTCTCCCCCTCAACGCGATGCTAGCCAACATTATGCCTTGTTCAAATGACACAATTCTGAAAGTGGTCAAGTCGCTGTACTGTTCACACTACACAACCTCAAGACTCCCGATCACAAGTCAGACTGTTGTGTAGTGTGTATGTTGTGACCCTAGTGCAAAATGGGAGTTTGAAAATAAAAGTAAAACAAAAACAAGTGCTGCTTACACAATCATATATTCTGAAAACACAGGGATAAATGGAAACGGGTATGTCTCTGTCTGTTTTGTTTTTTTTTTAGCAGAGTTGAATGCCCCTCACAATTTTTCCATCAACTTGCGTTCTGCGCTTTCATTGGTTTGTAGCTCACCTGAGATTCTGCCAAATATTTAGCAGGCTAGATATCTAGTCGGAGTGTGCAGAGATCATTGATTGTCAATCTAACACGGAATCTATCCCAATCAAGTGCTTTTATCGGTGACACATCACTGACTCAAAAATAGCTTTAAAATTGTGTACTGTGAACAAGGCATTTAGCAGCAGTTCAGAAGATGCAGGGGTACCTTCCCCCTCATAGCACCGGCAGCATTGTATGATAGTGGGAGATGTAGCTAGTGAGTGACTAAATTCAAGAGAATGTTAAGTTTATTTAATGTCTAATGCGCTAAAAATTGAAACGCAGCAAAAGAAATTACAGTATTTTAAATATAACAATTTGTATCTTCACACTTTACCTTGCACTGCGAGTAAACATGCCATACCAAGTGTCAATGATCTGTGTGTATGCATGACAGCTGAACAGCTCATCTGAACATGCGAATGCTACAGTGGATGCTAGTAGCTGCCAATTAGCATGATGTCATTTTCGTAACGTTAATTGATTGCTATTAGCTATCATTTATTATTAGCAACATTAGCATTATTGACCAAAGTTCTCCTTTAAATCTAATCATCATAATTCTTGTACCAAATCAGGCCGCAGAATTCCACAGATCATTGGACAGGTCAAACCCTGAAACCTTTCTCAGTGACACACATCAGTTACAGCCAGTCTGCTGCCATTAGTATTGATTAAAGCTTATGTTTTGTGTGCACACTACAGCTAATGAGCAGAGAGCATAACAACGTGACTGAAAGTAATATTACATTTTCACCTACTTCACCAAAGATGCTCAACGTGAGCCCGGTTATTACCGAAACACAACATGTCTAAACATTGCGGCTCGTTTTGCATGGATGATGTCAGCACAAACCACATGCAAATCCAGTTTAGGCTTATCGCCTCATCACAGACACTGGGGGAAATTTGAATACACTGAGGACAGCAACATTACGTAATCCCTCCTTCTCTCCCTTTCTACCCCTCCCTCCCTTTCTGCTGTACCTGCTTTTCAAGATTTTCCCACTCTGAATACTTGTTTGTTTGTAGTTTTTTTGTAGTTTTTTTTTTAAACATTAGAAGGTTCTGGTAAATAAACTCAATTCACAGACACTCAGATTTCATTAGAAAAAGAGTCAGCTAATCTCAGTTGCTTCTTTCTCTTCCCTGTCCCCAATCAAGTGCGACCTTGTTGTGTGAGTGAGCTGCCTGCTGAAGTGACTACGCACTGTCTGCCACCTGCTGGTCAGTGCTGCAACTACACCCTTCACACATAACCCCAGAGCCAGTTCATGAGGGGCCTGGTCATTTCCTATTATACGCAATACACTTTACAATGGCCCCGAATGAGTCTTCATTGAATGAAAGGGAATTGGTTAGTTAATAAAATATTTTTATGTGTTGGTTGTCAAGCAGGAATCTCAAGTAAAAGAAATTACAACATGAAAATTAATTAAATTTTGAAGTGAAAGTGACCCTTTGTCATTGTGAACACACTCAAGCACCACAACGAAATGTGACCTCTGCATTTAACCAATCACACGTGCCCATGTGGAGCAGCGGGCAGCTACCAACAGCTCTCAGGGAGCAGTGTAGTGGGACGGTACCTTGCTCAAGGATACCTCAGTGGTGCCTGGGCCGGGACTCAAACCTGCGGCCTTTAGGTCCTAAAGGCAGCGTCCTAACCACTAGGCCACCACTGCCCATCTTACCAGAATGTTAGCATTTTTCTACAACAGGCTTTGAGCAGTAGGATGCTAGCCTTCTGGCTGTGCTGATTTGTTAGCAATGTGGCTACTTAGCTACAAAGCTAATGTAGTTACTAAGTAGGGAGCTTAAAGCCATGGCTTATAGTACTGTGCTGCACTCCTAAGTCATCACACATTTTACTCAATAGACATTAGTTTATTTATTTATAGAAATGGACAAGAGTAAAGACAAAACACAGTCTGCTACTTTTAGCAATGAGACATATACTTATGTCAGTGTTTATACATAACTGTATGATACAGGGTCTGAGACCACATATTCGACACTGTTTGGGATATTACTGATAACAGATTACTTCACAACACATCATATTTTGAGGCGAGTATGTGATGAATTAGGAATTAGCCTAATGAGCAGCTCTAAGTTTCCATTTATTGTTTGCTACATTTGCCTCCTACCTTCACCGAGCATATTAACAACTACTTTAACTGTGGAATTGAATTAGGTGTGCAGGGAACTTACCAGCCTGTGCTGGACTCTGGCCCTCCAGGATGGAATTAGAGAAGCCCCCGATCTTTTAACATTACCTCTCTCTCTTTTTGGTCTTACTTCTAGAGGGTAACAGGGAGTCAGAGCCATATACACTTCATCCCTCTCTCTCTCTTCTCATCTTCCTGGTACCCTTGGTTGCCACTGCTGTCGGAGTGTTGCTATGGAGACGGGGCTGTTGCGCCTCTCGTCGGAGTGAGTCCTGTCATTTGTCATCTTTTTTTCTTTTCCTCAAGTGTGTCCACAGCAGACCTGAGTACTGTCATTCACGATGGATGGAGAAACTGACCAAAACTCTGTGTGTGTGTGTGTGTGTCTGTCTGTGTAGATAGAGATGTGGAGCACACCTTATCGTACTACTCTGGAGAAGTGGAGAACATCTATGAAAACCCTGAGGATCTGAGACAGGTGATTAGTGTTTGTTTTAGGTCAGGACTGATAAACTGTTTTGTCAATAAAAACAGACCATATTAAAGGGCCCATATAATACTATTACTACTAAAACTATTTTCTTCTCTATTTTTTAAATAAGAGTCACCATATTACATGTAGTACTATGTATAAACACTGTGAAGATTTCAAAATATACTGTTCACTCCACAGTTCATACCTTCCATGTATAGGAAATTCAGCCACAAGAACCAGCCAGTTCAGAATTCCATGTTTTGTAATGTCACAAAACCCCTTTCATTTACCAACAGTATATTCTCTTTTTATCCCACATCAGTTAAGCCCCTCCCGTTCACTGTTAAAAGCCCAGACTGCTTTTTGAATGAGGAAGAAAAACAGCCTTGGATGTAGAGAATGAATAAAAAAAAAAAAAAGAATGATCACAGTTTTGGTACAAAAAGCCCCCAAAAAAACATTATAAGTGAAATAAAAGTAGCATATGGACTCTTCAGGATTATCCAGATCAATAAGCATTGACAAATGAACCAACAATATTTATAGATGACATATTGTTTTACTGATAAGAGCGGCTCTGGACGGCCCAGTGGTCACTGACACTACTCTGTGCAGTATATAGGGGGATGGCAGGTTAACAAGAGGGATGGCAGCCCCTCTCATCCTCCATACAAACCGCCTACTGTCCTCCACCATCCATCACCCTGTATGGACTCTCTCTCATTAACTGTCTTTCTCGCCCACAGTCACCTCCACACAGTGCGGTGTATATGGTAAGTTACCACTGTTTGTGTGTGTGCCTCGTAAAGACTAATATTGCAGGACCTACAACCTAGTGTGTACATGTGTGTACAGGGTTATGAGTTTGTGTATTTGAGAGAGTGTGTGGGTGTGCCTGACCTTTCCTCGCTGTCAGTCTTACATTAGCAATATTAACAGATGAGCCAGCGCAAACCTCTGGCAAACCATAAATCTGAAAGTCTCTTCCCCTCCCTCATTTCTTCTTAGGATCTAAAGCCCACAGGAGAGCCAGATGTGTATAAGGAATTAGACAGGTGAGAGACAATTGCTGCAGGCTCCAGAGTGAGTGTTAGTGCTGCCGCCATCAGCCCATTTATCATTACACTGAGCATTAAAGGAACACTCCAGCATTTTTAACATAATCTCGATTTGCCTTGTTTGTCTAATGCATAATTTCAGCACCTTGTCCTGAGAACAGAAAACCCACTAAAGCAAAATGCCCTTTATATCAAAAGGAATAAATGTTTTGAAATGTTTATATAACAGGGATTACTTTATAATTGTGCATTTCAACTACACCTTCATTAGGTTTTGTGGTATTTACAATAAAATTGCCATCCACACTGTTTGTACTGGTAGAAGATTGCAAAACATTCATCCCTCTGTGAAATCTCTGAATGAATTAATTAATAATAATTATACAAAAAGGACTAATTTCAAAAGTGTTGCACAAAAATAATGCCAGTTAAACAGCTGCCCGATGTCTCTATTCTAAGTGTTTCAAGCTAATGATTTTTCTGTTCATTTCTAAGCGCAGAGAAACATCAAAATTAATTTCCCAAGTAATTAGTGGTACTAAGAGAGGAGTGAGGTGAATTCATTAAATAGTAATGACACTCTTTCGCTGCATCTTTTCATTTCAGATACGACCCTTGTTGTGATTAAGTGCCCCCAGTCGGATGAATACATCATGAACATGCCAATAAATATGAAATGATTTATGTTAGCAAGAAGTCATTTATCCCTACTGATCACTGTATGTAATGATGCTATGACAATCACTAAACCCTGAATAAATCATAATGAATTATCACCCTGGGCTTTGACTTCTTCACATTACTCTGGCTTTTACATAAAACCGTGCAGCACTGTCTGGGCCACATGGTTTTGGTCAATTCATGAAATTTCACTCATGGCCTCAAATTATAACAGAGAACAAATTTAAATGCTTAAATCACCACTGGAGTAAACTGGGTACGTATAAATTATATAGTGAGCTATTAAACCAAAGGAGCTGGGTCTTAAAGGCAATAACACAAGTAATAATAACCACCCACTCACCCACTTACATATATATATATATGTATATCTCAGCAATATCAGCCATAACATTAACACCATCTGCCTGATACTGATCTTTTACATCCTAGGAGCTATAGAATTTGGGCTAGGATTATTTGTTAGATGTCTGCAGGCATTATAAAAGTTCTGTCTGAGAGTTGATTTGTGTAGCATACACTGATCAGCCAAAAACATTAACACCACCTGCCTAATATTGAGTAGGTCCCCCTCATGCTGCTGAAGCTGAAACAGCTCTGACTGTGGTGTTCTGACCCCTTTCTATCAGAGTCAGCATTCACCTTTTAAAGCACAGTAGCTCTTCTGTGGAATCGGACCAGATGGGCTAGCCTTCACCCCCCACTTCCAACAGTCGAAAAGTTAAATATGGTGTATAATTATTACAGTTCAAACAGGTGTCTCAGACCCATTTCAGGGAGGTTAAGTTAAGCTGTCTGTGGGCCAAAGAGTCGTTGTTCAGATGCAGGAGTGAACGGCTGGCACGCTTTGAATCAGCTCGGTTTAGCCCGCCCGGCTTCCGTAGCCGTCGACCGAGAAGCGATGGCCGGTTGGTTGTGGCTCCGCTGCCTGGTCGGGCCCAGCCTGTATCGGATTCACCGTCCAGCTGAGCAACCCCGACCCGAGGGAAGAGCAGGAAGGCGGGTATGTCCCCGGTACAGCCCCAGAAGACGGACCAAAACACCTTTTACTACATACAAGGAGCTACGGAAGCGTCGGAGTTTGTGTTGACAGTCAGCGGGCTAGCTAGCCAACGTTAGCTTGCACGCTAATGTTAGTTATAAAGGCCCGTTAGGCTCTAAAACACTTAAAACGTCTCGTGTTTAGCTCATGTTTGGATAGGAACAGCGAGAGAAAATGGATTTTAAGTAGCCGCTGCTTAATCTCGTTAAAAAAAGATTATCTATATGACTAGAGACGAGGCTTCTTAGTGGATTTTTCTGTTCCACCTTAAATGATGCAGCAGCTCCAATAAAAAGCCTCTTGAATTTTCGCGACTCTCTGTGCGATTTAAGGTCGTACTCCATTACGGCGCAATAGGTGTGTAGCAGAAACTGGGACGGTCTGTAAAAAAGCAATTTTTTAACACTATTGAGAAAATGTTGCTGTTGTTAGAAGGACGCTAAATCACATCGCCAGTTGTATCTTGGGTATTTAAATCAGAAAGAAAAATTAAAATCTTAAGGTGGTCCTTGTTCATCCTTAGGTCGCGGTGGCCAGGAAGTTTCTTTTACCTAGATCTCTTCAGTTCCACCACAAAAGATGCCTCAATATCGATAAGTAGCCAACCTCAGCTTCGTGATGCAGTGTAAGATTTAAGGTCGCACTGTGTTACAGTAAGACGAGTGTAACGCAGATGATTTAATTCCACTGAGACGTGTTTGTCTTTACCTGTAGGGGTGGGATTACCTGCCAAGAAGTTTGGAAAGACACACGGACAATATCATCGGTTGGGTAAGTTGGTGGTATTTCTTACTGTGAAGTAGGGAACTTATGATACATATAGTGTCAGGTTTGAGACAATTTTCAGTTATAAATGTCTTGATTATACAGAGCTCACATAAAACACCAAACAGTCAAAAATAATAATACTTCTGGCAGATGAAGTGAAGAATACTGACTATCTAGTTTTTTCATTACAATGGCACCTGTCAGGGATTTAGATATATTAGGCAGCAAGTGAACAGTCAGTTCTTGAGAGCAGTCTTGTGGAGTATTCCAGGTATGCAGTAGTTAGTACCTACCTAAAATGATCTAATGAAGGAGAACTGGTGAGTGTTCATTGATGCATTTGGGGAGTGAAGGTTAGCCCATATGGTCTGATCCCACAGAAGAGCTACTGTGGTTTAAAAAATGAATGCTGACTTTGATACAAAAGGGTCAGAACACACAATGCACCACAGTCAGAGCTGTTTCATCAGCACTGAGGGAGCCCACTCAATATTAGCCAGGTGGTGTTAATGTTTTGGCTAATCGGTGTATGCTACATAGATGCATTCTCAGACAGAACTTTTATAATGCCTACACACCTCTAATAAAAACATCCTACACCAATCCCACAGCTCCTAGAATATGAAAGAATGTGCATGGTATTTATATTATAGGCCCCTCCCGCTTTGCTTTGGACAGGTAAGCGATGCTCCTCTTCTGCCACTTTATTATAATAAAATAGGCCCATCCCATATGGTATGCACAAGACGTCAAAGTAGGTGGAGGTCACTAGGGTTACACTCACTGAGTGGCAATGTGTGTTCATGTCGAATGCTGCAAGAGCACATATTAAATGGGAATGAGCTGCTGTGTGATTGACTGCAGATTGAACAAAAAATGACGGTGATCTTTTTACAGGCTGCAGCAAGCAGTTCAGAACAGCAGATTGTCTTTGTTAATATTGGCTGGAACCACTGACCTGGCAATGAAATATATGGTCCATCATTGCAGACATTACTGCAACCATCAGTGCTGCTTAACACAAACATCTCTTGAAGTCCTGCCATAGATGTACAATGGGCTGTTAAGTGTCCCACTAGCTGCGCACATAACCTTATTGCAGTTGCAGTGTTAGCTATGAACAAAGCAGGCCTAATTAGTTTACAGTTTTCCACAAGATAAGACAAGCATAAAAAATATTTATACAAACCTGTCCTCATACAACCAGAATATCTGTTGGTCTGCTTCTCACGTTAATTTTACCAACCAATCCTGCCATAAAATATGACCAAGCTTAAAGGCTGTAGTAGTCCTTCAGGCTTTGCTTTGTGTATTTCCCCATCCAGCGCTGAAGTCGGCTACATATAAATGTAAGAAAACTGATTTCTAAATACGTCAATGCCTATGTTCTTTTGATAAGTGATGAGGATTACTGTTGAGCCCAACTGCAGGTTTGTTTTTTCTTTTGGTTTCTCTGTTTACTCCACTAAAGTCAGCCATGTAGTAAATTTAAAGGGCCATTTAAATTGATGTGCTGACCTTAAGTGTCATATCTGTGTCCTAGAAGTGACTGTTACTGTTTTTGTGTGTTTTTGATTTGTCTCTACAGGCCTCAGCGCTGTGGTCCCTGTCTTATTACAGCTCACCTCTCATTCTCTGCTATCTGTATAGAAAAGGTATACACACGACTGTAAACACACTAAATAAACTTAAAGGTATAGTTTAGAAAAATATAACTTAAACATTTCCCCATTTACCGAAAATGTGATAGACCAGCCAAGGTATGGTGTCCAAAAATAGTATTGCACTGGAGCCCCAAGGCTAATGTTTATAATAAGCATAAACTTCTTGCCTACAGAATTCTTGGGAATCTCTAATAGCCTTGCTTATGTGGTTTCTGACACTGTATGGCACTGTAATGTCTAATTATATAGAGAAATGCCCATGTCTGAACGCTCACTGGTCCACTAGTTTCCAGTACTTGTTAGCATTAGCCTCTTGCTCTGGTGCTAAAACATAAGAAGCAAACTTCAGATGGCAAATGTGTTTTTGGTTCACATTTGCAACAAGTGAGAAATTTAGTAAATGTCCTTTTTGGCAAAACTATCACCTTAACATACCCCTAGGGACCCCTCAGCCAGTCTAAGTGCTTTGTTGTACTGCGGTTTCCCCTGAGCCGCAGACATAAACAGTATGCAGTGCTTTTCATTGACTAGGGACGGGATTCCAGTGTGAGGATTGTCTCATTGAGTGTAATCATATTAAATGAGTCATGTGTTAATAACACTGTTACAGCACTGGCCTTCTGTTCCGTCTGTCTGGTAATCTCTTTAATGCACTTCATATGTGTGACAGCCCACATGTGGCCATTTGTCAGTTTGTCAGAATGCTCCGCTCTGGTTAGATGGCTTGTTTAGGAGCCGGCTGTAAGAACTTCACTGCTTCCGTTCAGCATATGTAACATCGTGTGAGGTGCGTAGCTGTTGGGTTGATGTTCATGAAAGGTAAAGACCTGACCGTGCATCTGAACTTGCTTTGGCCCTGCACTCCGTTTGGTCGAAATGCTGCAGTAACTGTTTGCAACAGTGTGGAATAGGCCTGAACGAGTTAAGGACAATTACATATTTTGCAAGCTATAATATATCCGCAATCTAAATGCAGTTATTTTCTTGAAGCATGAGTGTAATCCGCTCTGTGTGACTAGATCTCTTTATTATTATTAAACTCCTCTATTTAAAATGTCATCATGGATCATATAGGATATAATTCAAATTGCAGTCTTTGTGAATTGGAAATTGTACTCGTTCACATTAAGTTTTCAATATTTAAAAAAAAAATGTATTGTTTAGCTCTAGTGTCAGGACTGCCTGCTTTCATGGTTTTTTTAATCTGGTAAATTTGGTGTCCTGTTTTGAAGAAAAAAACTTTTAACATTTTTCACGATTTAAAATAACAAACAGGAAAAATTCTTGAACGTTGTTGATGCTGTATGTTAACCTAATATAAACCAGGATTCTGAGAGTCCTTTAAAAGTCTTTAATCCAGTCATTTGAATTGTAGACCTTTAAAAGTAAGTCTTTAATTAGATTTTTGACAGGTTTAAACATGGCTTAGATGATCAAGTTAATGTTATGTTTTATAAGGTCAAAGAAACCAAGTAGCCACTATTGCAAACTGTGCCCCACAGTCAGAATCTGTTGGCACAAACCCTGCAACCTGTCTGTCATGTTGTGGTGAGTGGGGCAATATAAGTCAAGGCTTCTCATGAAAGAAAATAGCTACTAATCAGTCAAAATAGTTTTTGTTCATGTTCCTTTATTATAATATGTGTAAGTGCAAGTTTAATGAGATCTGGCTGGAGAACAGCACATTTACTGCTTGGTTGAAGCTGGTTGTTTTGAAAGCTGCTGAAATGGGTCCTTCACTGCATTCACAATGGTCTTAAAAATGTCTTTTGAATGAAAACATGATGGAACTCTGAAGAGAGGTGGGATGGCGGTTCAGTGGTTAGCCTTAGAGCAAGAAGGTCAGGGTCCTTTTCGTGTGGAGTTTGCATGTTTTCTCTGTGTATTTATGGGTTTCCAAAGGGATCTCCAGTTTTCTCCCATAGTCCTAAAACATATATGTCGATAGAGTGGATAGGTTAAATTGCCCCTAGGTGTGTGTTTGACAGATAAGGAAGGAATGAATGACAACAATAATAGGCATCTAAGGTTTAACCATAATTATATTAAATTTGTAGAGATCACATCTTCCATGTCTTTCTGAAATAACCAAAGTGTTTGTGTTTTTCTAAGATTTGAAAATGCTGTGCTGAATTTGTCATGGTAGCCATTTGATTATTGTCAGCATTAAATTTGTCAAGTGTTTTACTAATGAAATGTTCTCATGCTGTGTTTCAGGCTACATCTGCAGCAGTAAGTTAGTTCCAGTCAGTCAATATGTCGGCACAGTGCTGGTGTGCTTGCTGGGAGTTGCCTGTCTAAGAGGTGGGCTGTACTAGAATATTATATTTTCTCACAATATCCACTATTTAATTCCACTGTTACAGTTAAGTGTGGGCAGTATGACTGCATGTTCTCATAATCACGAGAAGTCGCATCAAAATTATGCTTTTCTGAGTATTTTTGGTATTGTTGGGTATGGTATACACCTGTATGGTCAGCACTTCTAAAACAACACTGAATTAAAAAAGAATTAAAACTTTTATTTGATCATTTGCAGACCTCAGAAAAGCTAAATTTCATGAAACATATTTTGTATCGTATAAGCTCCTTCAAATATCCTGAGGTAGTTATTTTAAAAATCTTTTATTTTCCGATTCAGATGCATTAATACATGGTCATGACCAGTCCTGAAGAACTTGTGGTGTCATGAGCCAGTAGGAAAAAGCTTTAAGCTTATGGTTTGTGTATGATTGTGTGTGTGTTGCCAGGGTGGGGTCGCTGGAGAAACTCTGAGTATCTTCAGTTTATCAACATTCTGGAGGAGACCAGAAGGAACCACACGCCCAGCAACAAGGTGAGTGCCCAGCAGTGTGAAGGCAGGATCCCTGTGGAGACCCATTTGAAAAGCACTGGTGTAACTGTGGCACTTTTTTGTACTCCACACCATATAGAAAAAACTTGCCAGCTATGACTTTGACTTCTCACACTGGCCGGCGGATTTCAGTTGGAAAGAAGTCAGCAATCCGTGAGTAGTTCAATTGTGGGTGTATCTGCTCTCCCTAAACCCTCCCTCTAGGCTCAGTGTATCTGTTCGCGTGTTGAACTGTCAACAGTTGAATTATTTTTAAAAATGCTCATATATAAATATATATATATATATATATATATACATTTATTTATTTATTTATATATGAGCATTTTATATTTATATATATATATATATATTTTGATGTTGGCGAGTGTCGATGTTTCTTCAAGGAGAAGTCTGAATTACACCGTAAAGTACTTTTAAAAGTTTTATTTACCAGAGA
>JBBPDA010133885.1:0-22671 GCA_037974385.1 Arnoldichthys spilopterus
TCATGTTTGTGGCTGTAATGTGACAAAATGTGGGAAAGTTCAAGAGGGCCGAATACTTTTGCAAGCCACTGTATATAGACACTAAACTGTCCTTTTTGAATTGTTTTTGTAAACACACAAGACCAACTCTTTTACATATACACACTTATTAAAACTACAGTTTAACCCCACCAATTCACCCTGAAGCTATATGGAGGGTTTCAGCCAGGACTGCTCACAACACAAGGCCGCCAATCACAACAGAGGTTATTTATTTAAAGTCACAGTAACAAAAACAGCCTCTTTAATCGTAAGAGATACACTGAGGTAAAAAAAATGGTCATGTGCATTTCTTTTACATAAACCCACACAGATGTTATAAGTGGACTTCAGGGGGAACGTATAGAATATTGGCTCTTTAGTTACATAAAAACTCTATGTTCCCATGTTAATTAATGTAATTAGTTTGCTTGAAATCCAAATAGAATCAAGATCTGGCTTTGTTACTCACAGTGCTTCAGTTGAAATAGAGCTGAAAATGTGCTCTTACGCGATCCAGTGTTTAAGAGGAGGAGTGGTGGGTGCAATTTTCTTGTCAGTGCAAGGTGAAGGACACAAAGAAAACAACAATTTTAGGAGTTTTGTAGTGGAGCCAGTGGCAATGGATTTCCCTCAAACTTTCAGATTTCATATTTATATACTTTCAGTAGCCTTTTCTCCCATAAACAGCTCTGTCTGTATGTCTGTATATAATCTCTCCCTTTTTTTCTTTTTCTCAAAATCTATCAATCTGTCCAAATATCTCAGGGTTATCAGCGTTCCAATCATTTCATCGCAACTCAAGGTAAGCACCTTGCTTATATCCTCTGTGAAAAGTGTGGATTGGGGCTGCCAAATTGAAGCTCATGAGACTGTATATGTATAGGAATGTGTGTGTGTGTGTGTGTGTTTGTGTGTGTGTGTGTTCTGTTTGTGTCTCCGAGCTGCTCCAGTTTGGAGGCTTTGAATTATTCATGTGCAAATACTGTTATTGGTGTTTGATGAACTAGTCCCAATGGATGTACCACCAGGAGAGGACTACCGACTTCTTTTGCATATCTCTCTCTCTCTCTCTCTCTCTCTGTCTCTCTCTCTCTCTCTCTCTCTCTCTCTCTTATTTTGTTTCTCTCTCTGTCTTTCTTGTCTTCCCTGTCTCCCTTCTTTTGTTCATCTGTTGAACTGCATGTAATCATTTGTCTTTGTTTAATACAATTGCTGCTCTTCCTCAACACACACACACACACACGCATACACAGGCAGGTGCACAAGCTTTTCATCACAACATCTTACATCTCCTTTTATCTATTTCAGACTTTAGTTACATTTTTTTATCTCTCATTCTTTCCCTCTCTTCTGTCTTTGTTTTTATCTCTTTTACTTGTCTTTCTTTTCTCGCCCCCCCCCCCCTCTCTTTCTCTCTCTCTCGCTCTCTCTGTTCCTTGGTGGGTTTCTTGCACACAATAAAATCAATATTTGTAACAAAAAAGGTAACAACGCACACAAACAAATTGTCTGTCTTTCAATGGAGCAATGTTATGTGCTTAAACCTGGGTGTTCATCTCTCGCAATAGTCTTTCCAGTAAAACATGGTGACTGACATGCAAGATCTTATCAGTTTTAGCTCGGTTATTTGGATTGCGTCCATTAGAATAGCCTTGGCAATGTGTAATCAAGCTTGATGAGGGCATGTGATCCACATGTCAGGGATTTCTGGAAGGTCATTGTCCACAGTAATTTTACAAAGGTCCTGTGGATCCAATACCTCAGAATAACTCGCTCAACATTTGATTATGCGACATTCATACATTCATTCATTCATTCATTGTCCAAACCACTTTCTTCCGCTTCGGATCGCGGGGAAACTGGAGCCAATCCCAGCAAATTTCCCACTTGTGGAGCTAATAAAGGTTCTCTTATCTTATCTTAACTATTGACCCAAGGCAGGGTTCACCCAGGATAGGATTCTCTCACTCTCTCATTCTGCTTTTCTGCCAGAAACAAAAGCAATCACAAACACTGTAAAGCTTGTTTGTGCACAGATAGTGTGCGGGTTTGTGTTGTTTGTTGTTTATTCAGGTGATCACACAGTTCAATATTGTTCTTTTACTGGCCTGGTACTGTAGCCAGAGGCTTGACATGCTCCAGGGCATATACTCTCTCAGACATGCACTGATGCAAACTGTGCAAAGTGTTGCCCTGCAAATCATGTCTATGTTAATAAAATATATCAACACAATTATTGCCAAAAGTTATAGCACCTGTTTATGTAGAGTTTCTTATGAAATTAAGGATATTTATAGGTAATATACCTTTCCTTCAGAAGAGCCTCTACTTTTTTGGGAGGGCTTTGTAGTACATGTTGGCTGTGGGTATTTGGTTGCATTCAGACAGAAGAGCCTTAGAGAAGGTCAGGTGCTGATGTTGGATGATAAGTTCTGGATCTCAACACCACTCCAACTCATCCTAACGTTGGAAGGAGCTTCATCATACAGTACATCATATCTAGCCAATGCATGGGAATGAGCATGGCTCATGTGCAGCTGTTCCCGAGTGTCCCATTCTATTGTCAGTGCTTTTCTTATAGATGTTGTGTGGGCGTAATTTAATGTTTTTATCTGCATTGGGTGCACCTAAAACTGAAATAATGATGGTTTAAAATCCAAACACTAATGGAGACACTTTCACAGGTTTTTATTTTTTGGTGAGAGCATGCCAAAGAGTAACTTTATACTAATAGCACTCAGTTGCTTTAATTTTCATCACTGAAAAGAAAGAAACCCACACCAGCAGGATTGTGTGACTGCAGGAATGTGTACCTTATAAATTGCATTTAAATTGCAATTCCTCGAAAAATCTTTAAAATAATTGCTAGATTTTTTGATTACTAATGACTTTGACAGTGACAGCTTTACATAAAACCTCCTGCTGCATGCAACACATACATACTCGAGGTGTACAGAAGATATTGAGTGCTCCTCAATAAACAATGTTAGGGATGCTCCTAAGGCCTGTACTGTGGATATGGCTATTTCTGGAGTTCAAGGCAAAGCGCAGGGCAAGTCAAATTTACCGGTGATCTCAAACACTGCTCCACAGGCAGGTCAATTTGAGGACACAATCCGCATGTGAGAGAGTCTGCGACTGAAAAATGAACAGCGAATAACAAACACATCCCACAGTTCAAACAACAATCAGTGATACAACACAAAGCATTACCAAACATCTTAAGGCTAAGCGCAAATCACAGCTGGCTACAACTAGCAACTGAACTGGAAACTAACTCAAACACGCAACAAACAAGGACTATACCTGCCTTAGTAATTCATGCATGCATAAAAGCAGCTCATGACAATCTAATGAATTCATTCTGCTGTCAAAAAGGGCTATAGCACTAATGCCTTCTTCTCCAGTGCAGCCTTTATATACATAATAATAAATGAAAAGCAAAATAGCAAACTATATTTTTAATTTGATTAATGTCACACTCATTATTTGCAGAATGCTATGAAAATTACATGTAAAAGTTTCTTCTTTTTTTTTTTACCTACCTACAGTGTCTTTTGTCTCTTGGGGGGCACTGAACCAGCTATAGATACTCATAAGGAGGGCTGCCTGGGTACTTAATGTGCATTTTAGTGCATATGAAGCAACACATCTTTTTAAGCACACATTGACATGGTACTTCATAGAGTTCACACAGGCTACCTTGCCATAGAGGTAGCCCCCACTGAGAGCCTTCACACACACATACACACACACATACACACACACACACACACTTGCCAGCACAAAGGGCCAATAACAGGCATAGAAAATCTAATATTAATTAGAGTGGCCATGGTGCAGTGTTAGAATATCAAGTAGGAGAACAGTGGCAGAGGTGACTGTAGACAGTGGACACACACGCACACACACTTAAGACATTTCACACTTGTCTTTGCATTCTGAACCAAACGTGGGCTCATTATAGCATTATGGGGGCTCATTATTGCAAGTTTGCTTTCACACAGGAAAATTTGACATAAAAGGGATTGCAATTGACATTAGCCTCTATCTTTTAATGGACCCAAAGTTTGGGAGGAGGACCCTGCCTCCTCCTTCTTCCAGTCTTCCTAACACTTCGCCTGTCTTATCTGTCAGTCCTACCTCTGTTCATCAAAGGGTGGTCCAGAGTTCTTACTTAGAGCAGAGGCTGCTGTAACTCAAACAGCACTGAACAGTGGGCATGTCCTTGTGCGTCAGTCTGCAAACTTGGAGCCCGTCTTGCTTGGGAAGCCATGCAGGACAGCGCAAGCCTTCCCACCGCTTTCTTGTATACTTCCCTGCTTTTACAAAGTTTAAAACATTTAGGATTGGGACAAAATGTGCAGTAACAGGAGTGAACAACATAGACACTTGTTGGAGACCACGCCAAGTCTTAAAAAATTGCTTTAACACTCAGCCAAATATACCAAGCTCTTAAGACAAACGGCCTCGGGTTTGGAAAAAAAGCTTTGCATATAGTTTTTCAAACTGAGGTACTCCCACAACAACACATGCCAGCCTGCACACACATGAATATACTACAAATAGTTGTTTCCATTTCTGTGCACACACACCTTTGCTGGCACACACACAACAAGTAGAGCCTAGGGTAAGTTCCTGAAGGTTCTTAACCCCCGTGCTTTTTGGCAGTATCTGAGGAGTTGTGAGCATTTCCCCTCAGGCTGCCTCTTCCTTCACACACTCGTGCAATCACAGCCAACCCGCTGCAAAACAACAGGTGCTTCACCGCATCCTCACACACCTCAGCCCTGTAGCCTTGAGCAACATCCTACAACCGATGTGCATGAATCTTTCACACAGCAGCCACAGCTTAACACAACAAAGCTGGAATTTTTAATGGATGAGAATAAGTGCCAGAGTAAGAGCAGCATTTAAACAACATTTTTCCTAAACAGCACAGAAATGTGGCCTAATTTGTAGGCACAGTACAACATGAGTGACAGAAATTACACTATTAAGCTAAGTTCTAAGTGATTGTCATTAGCTACACATTCGATTGCATAGTGAGCAAACAGCTTCTCTGTCCCCCCTTAACCATGATAAAATCACATGAGTTGAAGTGGATTACTGCCTTTGTAAACCACAGAAAAAATTGATGACAAAATATACCAGTTGCATTCCATGACTTGCATTCATTCGGATGCGTGTTCAAATTGTGCCAACAAAACCTGCAGCTTTTACTGGCCATTAATTTCTGTTGGAATGTCGATGAGCGTAAAGAAAATTTCTTTATTGTGTTTACACGTTGTTTATTTAAAGTTCTGGAGGACTGGATGTGTCCCATGATTCTGCAGTCACCTAGTAGCGGCGCCAGTGTTTTCACTGTCTAAGTCGCATTTTTAACACAACAAGGTCAAGGTTCAGGTGTAAAAGAATCAACTGATTCATATTTCACCATCCAATGAAGGATGAAGCTCAACCCCCACATGTCATAAAACTTTGACCTGTGGCCTTGAACAGTAGCAAACTAACACTAAAGTATAGTCAAATTAAAGTCTCTCAAGCCCCACTACAAAACACAACTCAATTGCCTAGGACATTTATTTATCCAAGAATTGAATGCTGGTTTAAACAGGAAATCACAATACTCATAAAATGCAATTTTGCCAATTCAAGGTCCAACTGTTTAGCATTGAATAATACCTTTAAAATATTTTAAAACATTTTAAATTAGTTTTGCTCATATTTTAGTTTTTTAATTATATTAACCCTTCTCAACTTAGCATTTGATTTAGATTGTTATACCACAACCACTGTAATGCATTTTACATCTTGATGCAACAATTCAAGTCAATGGCGATTCAAGATTACATGTGATATGCCAGCTGAAGAGTTAACAAAATTCATCAAGAGTCAATTCCCATTCCATCAGTGGAATAACCAGCATGCTTGAAGAAAATGTATCATTTAAAACAAAATTTAGACATTGTTTATCTACACTTTTAATCTGCACTGCCATTCTAATAATGCAAATGTCAGTAGATAAGCACTGCCAATAGAATGCAATGCTCTGGAAAGTCACAAATGGATCTATGACTATATGCAATCAAATCCTCAAAGCAATGTTTCAACTTCTTTTCTTGAAAAGAACAGGCTGTCACTGAAGGAAAGAGGGGACAAACTCCATATTAAAACCTCTTACAAAACATTGTAAATTGCAGTAAAATGCAGTTTTTGGGAGCAGTTATTTGTTTATAACACATTACTGAATCTGCATTATACTGCAACATACTGAAGTATCATTGCAGTCAGTTTCATAAGAACTGCAGTTACTTTTTGTAAGGGTGATTTCAAAAGAAACTGCATGAGCAGGTGTCTAAACACGTTTGGACATTTTTTACAATTCCATCAATGCAGTGCACCAATTGGCAGTGCAGTTATATCATCTCAGGAGTTGGATGAATTTCTGCTCGAGCACCAGTTTTACTGTTTTTGATTTCACCATCTCTTAATAATAAAGCAATATTTTTGCCTCCACTAGGAACGTAAGTGCAGAAGATAAGAAGAAACAGCTGGAAAGAGAGAGAGAGATAGAGAGAGAGATAGAGAGAGGGAGAGAGAGAGGGAGAGAGAGAGAGAGAGAGAGCATGTGATAGCATCAGATGAATGAAATCTGTGACTTGATGTGTGCGTGTGTGGACTGTTTGATGTGTGTCCTCTTGTCTTGCGTCTGGAAAAGGCGATAGGTGTTGATTCCTCAGCAGCTGCGGTTGTGGGTGTATTGATACGCCGTTTCCTGGCGGCTTCAGACAAAAACACACGGCCGGGGTTCATCAAAGACAACCTAGCTGCTGTTATTTCTTTTCAACTTACCTTTTTTCTTCTGCTCCTTTATTTATTTCGTTTGCTTTTTTAACCCACTCTAGCTTTCTTCAGCCCTCCTCCTCAACACTACTTTTTGTTTTGTAATCTTTTAAAAAATTTTCTATTCAATTTTCCATCCTTTTTTAAATGTACTTTTCTTAATTGCCCCCCACAATTCTCTCTCTCACTAATTTGCTTTTTCTTCCTGCAATATTTCTTTCATTTACATTTCCTCTTCCACCATGTTGTACCCCATAACCTGCAGATTTTATTCACCTCTTAAGCTTGAAAATACTACATTTTTTATTGTCATGGTTGTAATCAGTTGAATTGCTCTTTGTGTTATTCATTAAACATTACTATAATTTATATTCTGTATCAACAAGGTTTGGGTCTGGAACATTAAATTAATCTCATAATAAAATATCTGATCTTTTACTGATAATACAGTAAAATCCATACTTCATTACAGTATGGACTGAACATTTAAATATTGCACTTTCCACACAATTTCTTGACTTTTTAAAAAAATAAATAATTAAACAAAATTTAATTAAAGGAACTGACAGGCAAGAGACCACAGGAGACCTTGGAGGGTTATTCAGAGTTATTATTCTGTTATTATTATAGTTTGTCTGAGTTTTTAGAAACCACTATAAATTATTAAATAATCATTATACATTACTCATTAATAGCATTGAAGTACTGATTAACTACTATAAATTATTCAAAAACTAAAGAACTATTTATGAACGGCTGTTAATTATTAAGTGCTATAAATTATTCAGAAAATGATATGATTTATAACTACAATAATTGCCACAATAATTTTTCAGTAATTCCTATGGACTATTCAATGAATACCATAATTAATTTAACTGACATTAATTGTTCTGTAGCTCCTATGATGCATATAGCTACTATGAAGTAAATAGAAACTGTATATAGGGAGACTTTGTCAGTAACTACAGCCCTATTTCAATAATATTGTGTATTATAGCAAGACTGCACATATTAAAACAGCATGGCTCTGTATTTGAAGCTTCCGGGTGGTAAACTGGCCTGCATGCTCTCCAGGCATGTCGCCCATTTAAAAATTTGGCGCATCGTGAATAAAAAATCCCACAAAAAATTTCAGGCAACATTGGCACAACAATTCTCTTTTAATAATTCATCAATTGATCTCCTCAGTTCCCAAATTTCTTCAGAGTTAATAGAGGAGGTAATGCAATAAAGGGTTTAATATGTTCCTGTCCCAATTTTTGAAAGGTTGACAAAATTCTAAATGAGCATATGCTTTTTATAAATCAGTAAAATTTCTTGGTTTTAACATTTGATATGTATCTGTCAAATCTGTCATTTATGCTATTTAAAAAAAAAACATTTCCCAACATTTTTTAAATCAAGTATTCAGTAATCACAATGAATTATTCAGTAACTAATATGACTTTTATTATTCAGTATATACGATCTATTTAGAATCAGCTGTAATACTACTGTGTAAGCTCTATAGTGAAAAACTGAAGTGTGGACCTACATGCAAATTAACACTAATCTTATACTAAAAAGAATTTCCAGGGGGCATGAACCATTGGCACTACATTTTATTCTAAGACAAGGCTTACTTCATGTCCAGGAAACCAGATTAATAATCAATGTTTATACCCACACCTTCTATGTCTCTCTCATTGTCCAATTCAACTGCCTCCCTCCATTTTATCTGTTGCTTCTTCCTCAGCATGTGCTCTTCTTGCTTATTCCTCTCTCCTGCACTCTCCCAAGGGCCCAAGCAGGACATGATCTATGACTTCTGGCGGATGGTGTGGCAGGAGAACTGCTACAGCATCGTGATGATCACCAAGCTGGTGGAGGTAGGCCGGGTGAGTACCGCCTCCGCCCGTCTGCACGCAGTCCGCCTTTCAAACTGCTAATGACCACCATCTATTACCACCACACACCTCCACAGCCTAACTCCCTGCCAAATGGCTTGACCATGACAGTCAGTTCCCCTATAGAAATGTTGCCATGTGGCTTATTTTTCTGCTTTTACAGGGTTGGCATTTCCCTGGCAATTTGGCAGTGTATGTTGTCATTGCAGAATCTTAATGATAACTGAAAAATTACATTGCTGTGATGGAGATTACATGCAGGTTGTTTGATAAAACAAGCAGGCCTTAATTATAGCATCTTCTGCACACTGCATTTTTTAGTCATACTTTTAACCAAGGAACATTTAAAGGTGATTTGTATGATATTTACTGTAGGTAATGTGTTTTTGTTTTAAAGGAGCAATTTGGCGAAGAATCCAGTTTTCCACTTTTTTTCCCACTTTTATTATTATTTTATTAATTATAATTAATTTTATTTTGCTTTTACACCACAGCTACTTTCTGCATAACATTAAAGAATAGATGGATGTGGTTTGAGAGGGTTTAGAGAAGTTTTAATTATGTATTTTAGGGGAACAATTTAGGGTATTTGGGTGATTGTTGGCTTCTAGTGTTTTTTGTTTTTTTCTTTGTGAAATTATGGGATGCTTTGGACCAGTCTTCTCCACCATGACTCATTTTTACTGAACATTTCTAGAAGTGTGGATGCAGAATTTGATATCATGACAAATGAGTTTTTGCAACGCATAACTGTCAGAATAACAGGCTAGCACTGATCAAATGAATCAATATTCTTGGGGTCATATGATTCCAATGAATTGTAGAGCTTAGAACTAATTCTCAACTGGAACTGGTTCTCTGTTCCCATCTTTAGTAATACTGTGGTATCAAGTTTGGCATTGTTTCAAATAAAGAGCCTTTGGTAATTCAGCATGCAATAAATGTGGCACTTAAAGACATTGGCAACATGAGCAAAGTAAAGGATATTTTGAAACCTACTTATACAGGTTGATTAGACTTTAGGTTGCATAGCAGGCATCTAGCAAATATGGCAAATGCAAAAATGCCTTTGTTTTGGTGACAGGCACTTCAAAGCAATTATGAGTCTATAAAGTTTCTCTGTTGTTCAAGTTTATTGATTGTATGAAGGTAAAAGTGAAGTGCCCAAATAAAAAAAGGAACATAGAAAGACAAGCCCATTTTTTTCCATGTTAAGTGCACAAGCCAGGGCTATTCCAAACAGAAGGCTATAACTGAGGCCCTACTTTGTGTGCAGTTCATTCTATACAGAAATATAACAAGTTTAGCTTAACATCTGTGTGTGTGGGTGTGTGTGTGGGGGTGTGTGTGTGTGGGCGTGTGTTTCTTCCAGATGAAGTGCTGTAAGTACTGGCCTGATGACAGTGAGCTGTATGGAGATATTAAAATCACTCTGCTGAAGACTGAAACTCTGGCAGAATACACAGTGCGCACCTTCGCCATGGAGCGGGTAAGAGCTTTGGCAAACATCCACTTCAGCTTCCATTTCCATAGCCATTGTCTTGGGTAGATTTTGAGCTCAATATTTGCAAGCACTCTTTGGAAATACTTTCAAAAGCCTTTTAACAGTGGTGAATGTTATTGATTGTAAAAAGCATAATTATCCAAAAAGAAAGCATAAAAAATGACTTTACTTTTATTATGACTTATTTTTAATTTATGCCTTTGCCTATGAGGTCTGTCACTCGATTTTATTTTAGATTGTATCTTCTACCTGAAATAAAAAAAAACAAACCTGCAAACCTATCACTCTCCTGGACAGCTGGAGGTACCCCAGGCATGCCACTGTCCTGAGCAGCAGGGGGTGCCACAGTCGAGCTGCTCTCTGGCGCAGCTGATGACACCAGTAACAAAGTAACCCCCAGATCCACATGTAGCACTGCCTCTGGAGACTTGCTGAATTGATGAATCGGCTTGTTGGTCTGGTGAGCCAACTTGCTGGTCTGGGCAGTTAGCTCACTGATCTGGGTGGCCAGCTGGGGAAGCTCACTCTGTGGGTGAGCTCTGTCACAAGATTTGCTGGGCTGTAAAAACTACTCATGAGGCTCGTTGGACTGAAGGGCCAGCTCGGGTGGCTTGCTGGGCTAAAAAGACTGCTCACAGCTCTTATTGGACTGTTCTTCCCACTCCTGTGGCTCTGGTTGCACAGCCTGATTACGTGGCTCCAGGTGCTCTCTGGGGTGCTCAGCCCTCTCCTGAGTCTCCAACTGCTTGATAAGCTGAGGGACTGACTCTGGCTGTTCACTGGGCTATGTAACCCACTCACGAGGCTCATTGGTCTGAAGGGCTGGCTCGGGTGGCTTGCTGGGCTAAAGAGACTGCTCATAGCTCTCACTGGACTGCTCTTCCTGCTCCTGTGGCTTTGGCTACTTGGCCTGATCCCGTGGCTCCAGCTGCTCTCTGAGCTGCTCAGCCCTCTCTTGAGACTCGAACTGCTTGATGGGCTGAGGGACTGACTCTGGATGTTCACTGGGCTGAGCAGCCGGCTTGTAACATTTGGTGGGATTAGAGGCCAGCTCAAACTGCTCACTGGCGAAGCTCTGTGAGTGGCTTCCATTCACCAATCCAGCCATCAATTCTTACCCTAACAGCACACTGCCAATTCTAAAAATCAGAGCATCTGGTTGCATTCAAACAGCTCAGCTTCTTGCCTTTTGCTCTGCCATTCTATTAGTCTTTTCACCCCCAGTTCGAAATACACTGCTCACTCACTACTTCTATGTTCAGGTCTGTTCTTGTGTAAGGTTTTGGGTTTTAGGAAATAGGCAGGAGTTGAAGAGCAGTGTAAAGGTTCATTAAACAGTGCACACTGAAACACAAACTAGAGTAACCTGGTTGGTTCGTAAGGTGGTTGTGAGAAACTAAAACAGTCATGGGTCACAGCCTTATCACGGGGGGTGGGGGGGGGGGTGTTGGGGTTGGGAGTAACTTGTTTGGGAAACGCCCCAGGGAAATGCAATGGAACTCCAATGTAAGAATGTTTGAGGCTGAAATCCAAGATGACTTTAGAATCCTGGCCAGATGCATTTTTTAAGTCTTAAAAAGAGTACATGTCCTGGTAAAAGAGGACGTCTGGTCACCCTAGTTTAATGATAATGTCTGAAAATGCTTAGCAAATAATGGCTGACCACTTTTGTTCTGTTATTTAATTATTAAAGCCCTTTGCCCACCAGATCTGGGTGAACTTGATATTATACACTAAAAAATACTTGATTTAAATGTGTACATCGGTTCCACTTTAGTTCAGTATAGTACACCAAACCAGCCTTTCATTCTTTTTTGGCAATAATTGTAATAATGGGTGTAATATATTTCAGTCCTGTAAGACCAATGAACACATTTTAATCAAGCAAATCAAAGCGTAATTATATTCAGTGTATCATTAAAGCATTGTGTGGACCACTGCTGTAGAGTTTGCCTCTCATTTACTTTCCCTTCTCCAGCGGGGTTACCCGGCCAAACATGAGGTGTGTCAGTTCCATTTCACCTCATGGCCAGAGCACGGAGTGCCGTACCATGCTACAGGTCTGCTGGCCTTCCTGCGGCGGGTCAAGGCCTCCACACCCCCTGATGCTGGCCCTGTAGTGGTCCATTGCAGGTACAGAGACACGCATTTAAACACACAATGCCCCCTGAATCCTCATACTTATTATGCTTAATTTCTCTTTGCATGTATATGGACATGTTTACATGTACAAACCCCATTTCCAGTTGGGATTTTTCATAAAATTTATAAAAAGAGAATAAATAGATGATTCATGTTCTAAGGAAAGATTTCCAATGTTTTCATTGATCAGCTTAAATGTATTTTGTAAATATGAACAAATTTAGAATTTGTTGCCTCTATCACACTCAAAAAAGTTGGGACGAAGTTGTGTTTACCACTGTGTTACATCACCTCTCCTTTTAATTACACTGTTTAGTCAATTAGGAATTGAATAGAGTAATGTTTCATTCCACAAGAGGTTTTTTTGTCCAATTATGCTTCATACAAGACTTCATCTGCTCAACAGTCTGTGGTGGCCAATGTCTGATTCTCCTTTTTATTAAGTTTTATGCATACCCAATAGGAGACAGAGCTGGACTCCTGGCAGCCCAGTCAAGCATATGCACTCTTGTCTACAAAGCCGCATTGTTGTAGTGTGTGCAAAATGTGGCCTGGCACTGTCTTGCTGAAATAACCATAGAACTCCCAGAAAAAGATACTGCCTCAATGGCAGAATGTGTCTCTAAAATGTATGCCTCCATATCAATTGTGCCTTTACACTCATGCCATTGGCACTGATTCCCCCATACCATGTTGGCTTTTGCACATTTTGCTGATAACAGTCTGGATGGTCCATTTCATCCCTGGCACACAGAACTTGAAGTCCATTTTTCCAAAAAACAAGCTGAAAGCTTGACTAATTCAACCACAATACACTTTTGCAATGTCCTTTGGTCCACCTGAGATTACCTTGGGTCCAGAGAACCTCCAGAAAAAGAAGTTTGGCTTTCTCTTTAGTAGAGTTTTAGATTGCATTTCTTAATGCAGCAACAGCCTGTGTAAAACGAAGTGGTTTTCTGAAATCCTCCCAAACCCATGTGGCTATATTTATCAAAGTAGCATGACTCTGCTGATGATGTTTCTTGGGCAGTGCCTTCTGAGGGTTCAAAAGTTTCCAGCCTTATCCTATAGAAACTCTTTTTTTCAGATTCCCTGAATCTTTTCACAATATTAGGTACTATAGATGATGAAAGACCTTAATTCTATGTGATCTTGTCTTGAAAAAAAGTTATTTTTGAACTGACTGACAATTATCTCATGAAGTCTGGCACAAAGTGCTGAGCCACATCCCATATTTGCTTGCAGAGACTGAGCTTTTGGTGGATGCTCCACCCACCTGCTTATTGTGGAATGTTTCAAAATGGCCTAACTTAAATATTCTATAAACTTAAATTTTTTGCTCCATCCACACTTTTTATGAGTGTGTTGGAGGTGTCAAATTTTACATTTGTTGATATTTACAGAATTTATTTAAGCTGATCAGTGAAGTCTTTTATTTATACTTTTATCAGTGAAATACATTGAAAGTACTCTTGAACAAAAAAAAAGACTAACTAAATCAAGCATTCTCCTTTTCAATTTATGAACAATCCCAATTTTTCTGGAAATGCCATTTGTATAATTATGTAAAACTTAAGATTTGCTTTATGACACTGTAATTACTTTGTAAGTACCACACAGCATCATAACAGGCTCACTCTTTATGGACCAGATTGTACAATATTTTACTGAAACAGGTAAACCTGGATAAGAAACAGCTTTGTCTTTACTCTGAGTGTTCATCTCTCTCTATGTTTCTTGTCGTGTCTGCAGTATGGGTGCTGGGCGGACAGGTTGCTATATCGTCCTGGATGTTATGCTGGACATGGCAGAATGTGAGGGAGTGGTGGACATCTACAACTGTGTGAAGACTCTATGCTCACGACGCATCAACATGATTCAAACTGAGGTACACAGAATGCACATTCATGAGTCAAGGTTTAGAGCCCACGGTTGCTGATTAGCTATGTTATAGGAAGAGTATTTGATACATGTTGAATGTTGTACATATTTACGAGGGCAGGCCTAAACATCATTTCACATGCTTTGAATGGTTGTTGAAGTTTCTGAATGAGTACTTGAACACTGGTGTCTACAAACATTTGTTTACAAACTACAGTTTATTTCTTGGTCTTGAAAATATATTCACTCATTTATCATTGGTGAAGGCTTGTGATAATGTCATAATTTTGCAAATGATTCAAATCAATATTTGTTTATTGCTTGAACAGTAATTAACATTTTGCCTCTTATTAGGCTAAAGCTTTGTTGTTGTCAACTTTGAGTGTTGATTTGATGGGGGTTGACATTTGCCACACTGCTAAGGCAATGTACTATCTTGCCCCTTGAATTATGCCTTTGACATTTTGTCACATCTTGTTTTAATCAAACTGACAAATATGGATTATTTGATTTTTTTGAGCTTTTTCTTGCACTATGAATCTCTCTCTCTCTCTCTCTCTCACTCTTTCTCTGTCTCTCAGGAGCAGTATGTGTTTATTCATGATGCTATCCTGGAGGCGTGCCTGTGTGGCGAGACTGCCATCCCAGTCAGTGAGTTTGCTCTCACCTATAAGGACATGCTGAGGGTCGACACTCAGAGCAACACCTCCCAGCTCCGAGAAGAATTCCAGGTGAGAGCTTTTAGTCCTGGGTCATCAGGCCTCAGGCAGGAGGCACTGTGAGGGTGAGACCGCAATTTAGAATTCCAATGTAGCCTTTAAAACATCTACAGTGCAGAAGCATTGCACAATAAATTACACTGATAGACAGTTACAGAATTTGTTGCATTTGTGAGTGTCAGCTCAATAGATGATAATGCAAAAAGGAGGTATCACCCACTAAACACTCAAAATTTCAAATCTCATGACACTAAGCTGAATGCTGACTGGACTTCTTTATGCTTTAATGCACAAACAAGCAGTGTAGATTAATAGACCCTGTTAACAAAAATGGATTATTATAGAACCAATAAATTTTCTTAGACATGTAACATTAAGTGCTTTCATATTTCATATTTCATATTCCTAGAACTCTTGAAGATTTCCCTTTCTTTAAATGTCCAGACTGCAGGAACTAAGGACAAATATAGTTCTTGGAAGCTGGTTTTGTTTTGTCTGGTCTAGCTCCTACTTCAGAGTAGCTATTCTCCTACACCATGAGAGGCGTAAGGGTATAGTGATAGTTCAGACGAAACATTTCAGTGATTTGTCTTGATAAAAGTGTATAATGATTGGTCCAGACAAAAATATATATTAATAGTATAGTATTATTAGTATTGTTATTATTATAGAATAGTAGTATAGATGAAGACATATAGTGATTGCTTCGCCATTTTTAAAATTGCGATTGAAGAACCACCTCTTCATAGAGAACATAGGACAATAACATGTTCCAACAGAACTAACAAACTTTCTACTAACTATACATACATGCATACATACACACATACATATACAAATAAATAAATAATAGTCTTTTCTATGTAAAAGATATGCCTTAGCTTGGGTAGAATCTTGGTTTACTAAAGGCTCTAGGTGTATTGGTGTGACAGGTTTTCTTTGTAGACTAGAAAGCACCATGTACATCACTCTGGGAAAGAGAATCTGCTAAATGATGTAAATGTTAATGTAAATGGACCATAAGTGATGTCCAGCCTTTTTCGTTTCTATATGAAATCTTTGAATTTTTAAGGAATTCTTGAAGAAATATCATTGTGTTCTGCAGCCAGAGCTAGAAAAGCACATTTTTTACAAACTGAGAAAAGGACATGAAATAGTAAAATGAGTGCCTTGTAGTTGCAAACACCTGTGCATTTTCCATAAAAAATATGCCTCTATGCTGCACACAGGGTCTTTTCTCTCATAGTTCTCCATAGATTCTGAGCGAGCATGCATACACATCCAGATGCAGTTCATGTTGCTATGGAAATGCTTATTATTGATTAGTTTCATCAAAGTAACAGCATGGACAAGGCCACAGAGGTGTGAAGTACATTCCTATTTATGTGATTGCCTGCTCAAAAAGTTAAGCTCTTGCAAAAATAAAACATTTTTCATCTTATTATTACATATCAATATATAATCACATGGAAAACATTTGATTTAACACTCTTTGTCAAATTGCATGTTTAGTTGATTTATATCTGAAAATAACACATAATATAATCTCCAAGGAACAAACTTAAATACACTCATTTTTTTTAGGTTTTGGTGCAAAATTTATATTTGCTTTATGAGTTTAACATACTGGGGAAAAATCACATGTGCCATACAGACAATATGTGTATTTTTTTTTAATGTTAGTTGTTCATTAAAATGTGCAACATTTTGTTCTTTGTACTATTTTTACTTTATTTAATCTAGTTTTGACCAGGGGAACTCAGTCTTTAAATGTGAGGGGTGGCACAGTGGCTAGCACTGTTACATCAGTGTGAGAAGGTTCATTTCCAGGCTTGAGCAGCTTGGATCCTTTCTCCATGGAGTTTGAATTTTCTCTTTGTGTCTTTATGGGCTTCAAAGACATGTACTGTACTGGAGATGCTAAATTGCCTGTGTGTCTCTGCGTGTCTACCCTGAGATAAACTGGTGGCCACTCCAGGGTGTTTCTTTGCCTTTTGCTCTTTGAGTACTTAGTAAAGCACCAATGTTAACCTTGGTTAGGACAAGTGGCTCAGCCAATGAAAAAATTAGCTGTGTATACAGCTTTGAGAAGGCTTTTGATAAAAGAAATTGTATGGCAGAAAAAGTCACACTTTGGTGTTCACAAAACTACAGAAAATGTCTACGCTAACAATGCTCACCAGGAGCATGTATTTATTGGGCAGTGGTCGCCTAGTGGTTAGGACGCTGCCTTTGGGACCTAAAGGTTGCAGGTTGGAGGCCCATTCCGCTACACTGCTCCCTGGGTGCTCTTGATAGCTGCCCCCTGCTGCACATGTGATGGGTTAAATGCAGAGGTCACATTTAGTTAAGGTGCTAGAGTGTGTTCGCAATGACAAATAGTCACTTTTAGGCAATTGGCATAAGATTCCAGACCACTTATCAAATGATGAATTGGTTGGAGACAGAAATGTAACATTTTTGCACAAATTTTGGAAGAATTTACACATTAAGAACTTGGATTGATTGAGAAATGTGGAAGGAATGGATAATGCATAATTCCTTTCTGCAGACCTTCTTGTGGCCATTTTGCAACATAGAGTAGAAATTAAATCCACAGATATGTTTAATAACACAATTCAGTCAATTATTTTAGTTCAAATAATAATGTAGATAAATTAAAATGTTTCAGTTTTGCTTTCAATCAATTTTTGGCACCTCTTGAGAGCGAAAAAATCCATATAAGATTTTTGGAAGAGCACTTAAACTTGTGAAGAACCTCTTACATTATTTGAAGGTTCTTCATATCTTAAAACAGTGTCTTCATTCACATATTTAAAAATGGTTCTTAAGGAAAGTAAAATGGTTTTTTTTGTGGCATCACTCAAAGAACGTGTATGTTCGTGTTAAGCAGCCTACCACAATGCATCATCCAATTCTCCTGGCTGCCACTGTTTATTACAATAATTATTGTCTATTTCTAAACTGAGAGGTGCTTCCCAGGTGTTGCTACACTGTTTGGGTCAGTATTTATTACTGTTCAAATGAGAAAGCTGGATTCAGGTCTCAAATTATCCATGTTAACAAACACGTGCTTGTTTTCTTCTTCTTTTTGAATCCTGAGCTTTGGACTGACATGTAGTCATTTTTATGATTAAGTGAGGCAATCTATAATTTTTTGCTATAAAAAAAGAAAATCCGTGTTAGGTATGCTTCCAGTGGAAACAAATCGACAGATGATTGCGATACATCCATAATTGTAGGCTACTTTCGAGCAGCTGGTTGGGCTTTGCGTTTGTGAAGTTTACCTGGTCAAGTCTGAATGCCGTGGAAATGCACTGCAAAAGGGGAATAAACAGCGAAGCCAGCATGGGCCTCTCAATGTGTCTGATTGCTTTGAAAAGCACAGAACAAGAGCAAATCAAGTGCGCTGGACTGGAATCATAAGCACTTGTTTGACATTGGGCACTAATGCACATTTCAGAGAATAATAATAATAAACATTTGGAAAGTGCAATTTAGTGACCATAGCAAACTGGCATGAAAAAAGGAAATCATTGCTGTTCTGAATGAGAAAACTGACTGAAAAAAAACCTTAAAATTCTACATATTAAACATCACAGGCTTATAAGAGGCACCGCTTTCTGCGGGGTCCCGAAACTGGTTAAATGGTGCTAATGCAGCTCTTCAGAATGGCCGATGATGGTATTTAACCAAGCACGTCAATCGTTTTTGTTAGTTTTGTGCTATTTTAATGAGCCGTGTCCACCGCTTTCATTTTCCTCTGCCTTTTTTCACATTAAGATATTAATGACCTCATATCCGTGTAGCCCGAAGCGCATTCCTGTCCCGCACAGCCTGCCGGTACATCATCGCAACCGGCCCCAGATGTAATCTTAGTGCTGTGCACGTGTAATTGGAATGAGTCGTTTGCTCTGTCGGGGCCGATTGCTGAGCGACGCCTGATAGCCATCGACTTCAGTAATCTACAGCATTGTCATTCCAGTCCCATTCATCCAAGGACTTGTAATGTGCTTGTTCGTTTTATATATATGCAATGTGCCTAAATTTGTTTCTCGCCATTAAACCATGTTGCCGTTTTGCCCACTGCTGCCACATGTGTTTTAGACCTCTTCAGCCCAGTGATTAGAGTGTGAAATATTGGAGAGAGTCAAATATTGGCAGTGGTCTGTTGGCACTAAGTAAATATCTCTTACCTTGCTTTTGTGCTTGCACCTTTATAGATACTCTCTCTCTCTCTCTCTCTCTCTCTCTCTCTCAACAAATGAAGCTCATTAGAATCTAGATCATTAATATATAGTTGCTTCATCCTTTTATAACATAATAATATTTTTATGATATGTCAGTTTTGATTCAGGGAATGGTTTGATTTGATACAGTGGTGTTCTAGCCACAAACGAATGTGTTAGCTTAGCAATAAGTGAACATGCTAGTCACAGAGATACAAATTACTGTACAAATACTTTACTGAACAAACTGTACAAATACACTATACAAATATCATTAGGCTGGTACACACTGTGAAATGCAATCATTCTACCCTGGGAAGATCTTACAGTCAAAGACAGGTAATGCAGATGATGCCAACAGTAATTGTGCAAATAATATTAATACTAAAGTAACAGGTGGCACATAATATGAGCCAGGAGTGACAGAAAGCAAGGTGTTCTTGCCTAAGGTGACATAATCTTGAAAACCAATGACATGGCTTATGCAGATAGGGTGGCATGTTAAAAGTGACACATTATGAAACCGTTGACCAAGCTTTAACCAAATGATGAGGTATCAGATGTAGTGCATAGCTAATATAGCCTATGAGGTTGCACACATGAGAGCGAAAAGGAGTCATCAGGCACAAAAATAAAAAAAAGAGAGATAATCAGAAAAACCTTTATTGATCCCAGAGGAAATTGCTTAAATGAGATAAGATTCACATTCAATACAGCTAAATTCACAAGTTTGGGTGCCCCTAGCCAAACTACACAGACAACATACCTCTACACAGTTTAGTGCTTAATTACTGTGTAAATGTATGGCAAGTTTCATATTTTATACTTGATAAAATGTGTGGAAAATGCTATATTTAAGTTCCCTGTAGATGTACTATATACTTATTTTCGCAAAAGTTCTCTTCACATCAGCACAATGTGAAGAAGAGGTGTGAAAGTGCAAAAAAATTTGCAGACATATTTAATGCAACATCAGTATGCACATTAAACGCAACATCATTTTGAAAACATTTGACCAAAATAACCATGTGACAATGGAGTCGATGAGTGATGATGAGCTGATGCTATTATTTTACAAAAGAAAAAAAAATAAAGTTTTGCAGTGTGTGTGTGTGTGTGTGTGTGGGGGGGGGGGGGGGGTTCTTTTCAACATGAGATATGCAGGCAAAGGTGTTGGTAATACTTTACTGTACGGTACCATTAATATGGCTACATGACATGTACATAAGCCTTTTATGACAACTGACATTAACCTACATAGACGGTTATAAAGGCTTATTCCAACAAGCGACCATTGTCATTAGACTTTCTGGGGTGAAACTAAGGAGAATTGCCTTAATAACAGGTGACGCTTGTTGAAATACTCCTTTATGAATGTCTATGTATGTTAGTGTCAGTTGTCATAAAAGGCTTATGTACCTGTCATGTAGCCATAGAAATACTACCCTACAGTAAAGTGTTACCAAGATTTATCATAGAACCATACAGTCAAGCCAAAACCCTTTGCCGGAGAAAGTACAAAAGCAAACGTATCAGCTTGGTCAACCGCTATATACTGAGAGCTTTCTGTGCCTCTTAAAGCTCTCTGTTCTTTTTTTCTTTCATGCCGTTGTTTGTTTCTCCTTTCCGCTGTTGCTTCCCCCACTCTCTCTTCCTGTACTGTTTTCCTTCCTTTTATCCGGTTACACCCGTCTTTTCTCTCCAACTCATCTCCCAGGTTGTTAACTCTGGATGCATCTTTTCTCTCCCTCACAGACTCTAAACTCAGTGACTCCTCACCTGGATGTGGAGGAGTGCAGTGTGTCCCTGCTGCCCCGGAACCGAGAGAAGAACCGGAGCATGGATGTGCTGCCACCGGATCGTGCCCTGGCCTTCCTTGTGTCCACCGAGGGGGATGGCAACAACTACATCAATGCAGCACTGATGGACAGCTTCCTGCGACCCGCCAACTTTGTGGTGACCCCGCACCCACTGCCCACCACTACTGGAGATTTTTGGAGGCTGGTGTTTGACTACAGCTGCACCTCCATCGTCATGCTCAACCAGCTGAACCAGTCCAACTCCGCATGGGTGAGTTGGGATCAAAATTCATTAGTGATGTGGTAGGAATGTTCACATGCACTTATGCCTGCATAATTAAAGAGTAGTAATAATGAACTAATCCTTCAATCATTTTTTGAATATTAATACAGCACATTTAAGATCATTTCATAAAATAATGATGCAGTTTTCTTCCTATTAGCATTAAAGGCTTGAACACTTCAGTGCACATATTATTGATGTACTCCTTTACTCTCAAGACAAATAAGAGAAAAGGGCTAGCCATTCACTTACAACAGAACACCAATGGGACAGTCTGCGGAGTTAATTATAGTAAGCTATGGGTGGGGAAACTACATTGGAAGGTTGTATTTAAAATATTTTGAATTATGATTCCCCAGGAATATTGTTAATAACACTTTACAACTTGTTTAAAATGGAATTCCACATTTCTACATAACTATGTTCCTGATGAGTGGCATTACATCATTAATCAATTAATCAAATATTTTAATCACAACAAAATAAACAAATCAAATAATTGGCTAATAAACGTCCAGAATTAAGCCTAAATTCTACTTTAGCATGTACGTATATTCATTAAGCAATGCTTTTGGACCACATTCCAAATGCTTTTTGTCTGGATCATTTTTCCGAAACCTGTTAATGATAAATAATTAGGTCATTCTGGATTGACCCAGCATTTAAATCTGAGACTAATCTATGTATAGTTAACAGGCACATAACAAATGACATACCAAGCATATATATTTTAACAAATATATTTTTGCCTGAACAAATTTAATAACTGAAATATGCTTGTATTTGTACCATGTAAGCATGGATCTCATGGCCCGTTATGCCCATTAAGGCAACAATTCTGTTGAGCAACTCCAGCATGCCAGATTAAGCACTGTTTTAAGATAAAGAAAACTGTGAAATTTGTTAAAAGCGGAAGGCAGGCTGAAAGAAACAACGTGAAATCTGAATGAGACCAGAGCCCGACTCATTTTAGGGAAATGCCATTGAAACCTGACCAAATCGAATGTTGTTTCTTAATAGTAAATAAACAGTGAACATTTAATGGAAAGGTACAGTGTACATCCTTACAGTGATTGGACAACAGGTCTGAGCCTTGAGAGTTCACTTGTAATTTGTAAACTGCGCACATGCCTGTATTTTTGGATACTATACAATCTTCTGTAACCATTTTGATACGGCGTGCTGATGTCCTTAAGATGTGAAAACAGAGCATGTGTGTCTTGCTTGTTAAGCTTGGTGAGACTGTGTGGGATGGGTGTGAAGAAGCTGAAGAAACATCTGCTCTATCTCTCTCTCTCTCTCTCTCTCTCTCTCTCTCTGTCCCTCTCTCTCTCTCCCTCTATGTCTCTCTCTTTATC
>JBBPDA010133922.1:0-22655 GCA_037974385.1 Arnoldichthys spilopterus
TATCTATCTATCTATCTATCTATCTATCTATCTATCTATCTATCTATCTATCTATCTATCTATCTATCTATCTTACAACTCCAGCCCACCATAACTGCAGTTTACCTTCAAATATAATCATTAAAATACTACAGCATATGTGTTCTTTAAACCTGTAAACCTGTTTTACATCTTGTACTTAAAACATTTTTCATCCATGATGTAAACAAATGTGAATTTTGCTTGTGTCCTATTCACATCAACCTGTTAACCAAATGCTTGTACCCCACAAAATTTTACAGATTGTGTTAAAAGTCACATGTTCAACAAGGAGTTGCATCATTTGAATTTCCTAAAGGTTATGGGAAGAAATAATATTTTAATCATTTTTTCCCCTTTATGTTCAGTAATATTGGGACATACTGGATGTAAGACATTCATGTGAAATACAGGTTGAAAGTAAATTATTTGTTAAAAAGAAAAAACAACCTTAATATCGTATCTAATCTACATTAGCACAAAGACATTTGCTACGAACTCAGCCCTGTTACTCATTTAAGGCAATGAAGCCTTTTAAAATATGGTTAGTTAACATTTTGAAAGATTAAATGTATGCTTTCACAGATTAGTTAAAAAGACATAAAAAGGTCCAAATTTAAGAGCTACAAAGGCTAAACAGACGTAAAAACACCTGGGTGTAATATGTTTACATTGTTGCAGGGTGCTCATGCAGATTACTGAACCTGATGGATGTCTAACAAGATTAGATCACAGGAAGCGATTCAGTCATGCTAATGACCAGGTTACAGTAAAGGTTAATCATTTATGTCAGTCTATCATAAAAATAATGTGACTGACTAGGCAGTGGAACACTTAATGTGATGTAGAACCATTAGCTTACAGTCGGTATCATTTACCCAGATTGCCCATAACCCAGCATAGTCTTATTAAAGAGGTATGACCCTTAGACAAGAGTATTAGCTTTTAGTTCATGCTAGCAAGCCACAAAACCAGCCGGAAGAATCATACTTTGATTATGCAATGAATTTCCACAAAAATCTGTACATCCATTAAAGGTAAAAAATATTTTAATTTGATTATTTTTTACCAATATTTTTTAACCAAAAAAAGTACATTTCTTTGGACCTGAGGCTTGAGTACTAAATATGGTAGACTTCTAATTCACTCCCATAGCTACAATTATTACACTTTCCCAATTAAAACATATAAATATTGGGTAATACTAAATAAGATAATTAAAAATGCAGGCTTTTCTGTTGGAAGAGTGCACTTTTTCAAATTGCGATTTTTGCAAATTTCAATATAAAAATCACTAATCATTTAACCCAACTTCAAATCCCGGTCAGGGAACTAAATTTTTCGGTGTGCAGTGGTGGCCTAGTGGTTAGGACATTACCCATGGGACCTTAAGGTTGCAAGTTCAAGTCCCGGTCTGGGCACTTCTGAGGTACCCTTGAGCAAGGTACCATCCCCCATGCTGATGCATGTGTGATGGGTTAAATGCAGTTTGGTTAAACAGTTCTAGATACATCACTGACTTTAGAGCCTAGTGTAACTAGGTTTCTGTCAGTTCTAGATACATTACTAAGTTTAGAGCTTAGAATATACAGGTTTCAGTCAGTTCTACATAAGTCACTGACTTATCTGTGGTGTTACCGGGTTACTGTCAGTTCAAGATATGCCACTGACTCTAGAGCCGGGTTTCTGTCAGTTCTAGATACGTCACTGACTGTAGCAATGTAGCATAACCAGGTTTGTGTCAGAACCTACATACATCACTGACTGTTGTATTGTAACTAGGTTTTAGTCGGTTCAAGATCTTTCACTGACTGTAGAGTGCACCCAGTTTAAATGTTCTTCCTTTACTTGTTAAAATAAATAAATAAAAAGCCTTGTTAAAATTTAAATACAAAAATGTATCAGAATCTGAAAAGCTACACTTCAATAGTGACTACAGCAACAAAAAAAATGTGACAGTTGATTGTCATCTAGAGTGAGTGCTGAGGAAAACTGTATTGTGGATGCAGCTGGAAGTAACATATTTTGGCAGTGTGAGTGAGTCTTATGTTTATCCCTGACTGATCACAAAGAAACCTAATATACTTTCCCCCTCAGATTAATGCACTACATATATAAAACAACCCACATAAAAAAGGGTTAATGCTTGATCTGCTGTGTAAAGATTAAAACATATTTGTGATAAAAACATTTTCCCCATCAGAACCATCTGCCAGTTTAGCACAAAGTTTGTTTGGAATGCAGACGCTGTAAAACAAATGATCTCCACATTATTTTCCAGAATGTGTATGTAAACATGAGAAAAATGTAGTGGAACAAAACCGAGTGAAATGTGTGTTTGAATGTTTACAGAGACACACAGCCTCAGGCCCTTAGAACCTAGTCTGCTCTGATTAAAACAATGAGGCACTGCAGAATAAAATGGGTCCTTTGTGTTGGGTGATTAAGACAAATCTGACAGAAATGAAAGAAATGTTTAGTTTCTTTCTCTTTTTATTACAACTGAAGTGATTTTTTAAATTTACTTTAGATATATGACGGCCAGCCTGAGTGTTTGGCTAGAGCCTGTTGCTCTATATAATCCCCCATAAACTGGGAATTCCTATTCAGGACAGGAGGCCAACCCATCACAGGGCAACACTTAGACAGACAACCATTCATACGCACACACACACCCAAGGGCAATTTAGAACATCCAATCAAACTACTGCAAGCTAGGACTGTGGGAAGAAACCAGAGCACCCGGAGGAAACCCACATGAACCGAGAACTTGCAAACTCCACACAGAAAGGCCGACCCAGGGATCGAACCCAGGACCTTCTCACTGTGTGCCGACAGCACTAACCACTGCACCACCATGCCGCCCTGGTGTTCCCAAATCTAGAAATTAAATCTGCAACACTGGCCATAAAAACTGTTTTTTCCAATACATGGTAGCAGTTTGACTCTACTTATTTTTCGGTACTTGGTCCCTTGTTTGTTTTCCACTGCAGGTAGTACAAGGGCTGTATGACATGGACACAATACAGTACTGCGCTTATACTGCAACGTCTTGCAAAATAGTGATGCTATTTAATTTATTAAAGGGCCAATAATAATTTTTCTGTAATAAACGTTTCTTGAAGTGTGTAAAAATTAGTAGTTTCAGCATGTAGGTTCATACCCCCCCCCATACAGGTTATATATGCAAAATAGACCACAAAACTGTCCTGTTTTTTTAAACCATAGTTTTTGTGATGACACAAAAACTCTCTCTTTATTCTGCTTAGCCCCACTCATTCACCCTAAAGTTCTAAGAAGTGCTTCCCCTTGAGAAAGCTGCTGAAGACCAGACAATCAGGAATGAGAGACTAATCTTAAAGGCACAGTCTGTTTAATTCTAAGGGATAAACAGAGGTTAGAAAATGGTCATGTAAGACCAAAGAAAAGTAAAATGTTGAGTATATGCGCTTTAAAATACATCAACCAGTCAGGGAATTAATGGTTCAAGAATGGCCGAAATAATTAGACTTTTGTTGAATCACCTGAAGCTGTGATTGGTCACCCTGTCAGTAACACTGTGATTGTTTAGAGGCTAATTTTAACATTGTAGACTTCTGCGATATTAGTCTTTCAGAGACTAATAAAAGACAAAAAATAAATGGTTTCTTGCTATAGTGGGGTTACTGTGGTGTACTCATCCTCATAAATGTTTGGACAGATGTGGACTGATTCAATTTATACTGATATAAGTTTTTTTATTTAATGTTTTATTTAATAAATTAAAATGCACAGCAGTTCAACTGATTGGTCTGAAATAAATCTGAAGTACTCTGAAGGTCAAAATGAGAAAAAAAGATACATAAATCAGCCATAAGATTAATAGCACCTACCTAATGTACAGTTGTGTTTTGACACCTTTGAATCAGAGTCAAAATTTGTAACAAATCATGCCCTTGCATCTCCATGTTTTGTTTTGGTTGCAGCCACGTCTGTATTTTGTTCTAGTCCTCGTGTTCTGTCCAGCCACGCCCTAGCCCCGCCTTACACATGTTCCTCATTTCCCTGTCTCCTCCCTGTGTTCACCTGTCCCTCGTCAGTGTTGAGTATTTAACCCCCATGTTTTGTGCAGTCTGGTGACGATTAATCTGTTGTATGCTACCTTGTTGTATATGTGCATTCATGTTTTGTGCAACAGGGGCTCCTCTTTGGGACTTGATGAGACAGCCTTTACTTTTTACACACATCAGTAAGCCTTGGGTGCCCATGACCCAATTGGAAATTTACCAGTTGTTCTTCCTTGTATCACTTTTGATAGGCACTAACTACTGCATACCTGGAACACTTCACCAGACCTGCTGTTCTGGAGATGCTCTGACTCTACTCAAAGTGGCTCAGATCCTTATGCTTGCCCGTTTTTCCTTCTTTCAGTATATCAAATTCAAGTACTGACGATTCCCTAGCTGTCTAATATATTTCATACCTCTGACAAAGGCCACTGAAATGAAATAGCTAGATTGTCAGTGTTATTCACTTTACATGTCAGCGTGTTAATATTATGGCTTATCAGTGTATAAAAACTGCAGATTTTCTTAATTATATAATAGTTTTTTAATAATAAAAAAAAAACTAAATGAAAATAATACTTAAGTGCAATACTCAAATGCAAGTAAACGTGTTTTAGTGTTTACTCTTTTCCATCACTGACCACAATTATATCCCCATAGTATCTGTAGTTTTTCACATCTAAGGTAGAATTAGCAAACTGGACAACTAAAACCAGAAGGCCAGTTTCTGTCTGCTTCCCCAACACAGCTGCTGCTTTCATATGGTAAACTCACTCTCAGTCACTTTACTATGGGTAACTTAAGCTTTTCCTGTGCTGACACACACACACACAGTCTCTGGAGAGACACACACCACCCCTGGGTCAACCTTATCAACCCAGCGGCTGGATTCAAATATCACAGTGGTTCTGGGTTCAAACGTGACATAATCCTGCCAGGGTGGCATAGACTGCCCTGCAATATCCTACACTGTGACAGACTGTCATAGATTTTCTAATGCCATAAACTCCTATAAAAAGATGCAATGCACTACTATCTCTCTCACTCCCTCCCTCTCTCTCTCCCCCTCTCCCCCGCTCTGTTGAGCTGGCCTGCTGAGATCAGTGATCCTGCCCCATTCTGCTATCTGGACCAGTCTGACCCACCCTGATACCCTCTTACTGGTTTAAGTTTTTCCCAAGCCTGCTGAGGAGCCCATATGCCCAATCCTATCTAAAGTCATCACGAAACCTGTACACAAGGAACTGCTGCCGCCTTTTTTTACTAAGAACTATTATTATTATATTTATTTATCTATTAATTTTCTCCTTTTTTTCTCTTGTTTGTTATTGCTATCCGGTGTCGATCAGAGGAGGATGGGTCATACACTGCCATGCATTGCCTTAGATTGCAATTCAGTGAGACAAACTGATATGGACTGCCATACACTGCCATACCTTATAGACTGCCACAGACCACCAGATACTGCAACAGACTGCGGCAAACTGCCAAACTGGTGACCTCCATGCTCTAGTTTGCCAAACATTGTTGCCCATCATGCATCGCCACCAACCACCATACACTTCTATACAGTTCTAGAGACCATGTGCAGTAACATAAAATAACAGACTGCCATACATTTTGCTTGTAAGCATTATTCAACTATTTATTATGTCTGGTTATAATAAATTTTGGCAAGGATTTGTGTTGTTGAAATGTTATTAACTTGAAAAGCTGTGACAAGCTGAAATACACTATAGGAAGTGTAGGAGGCTATTTTTGTTGTTGTATGGATAAAACAGAAGGTGGTGCAGTTGGTAAAATGTTGGACCTATCATTGGGAGCAAGTTTGATCCTGAGTGGCCTTCACTCTCACTAGGTGAGTAGGGTGATCCTCCCTCTCCTCTATCACTCAGCAAAATGGCCAGAATTGAAAGAATAGGGCATTCTCTCCATTCCACAGCAGCAGTTTGCTGGAGCTTCATGTAACTTGGAGGAAGCACATGCTCATCCTCCTAGTGTTGGTGGAATCATGTGAATAGGGGAGCCCTATTTAGTGGAAGCAGCTGAAGAAGACTAAACTGGGCAGAAAATTAAGAAAAATCCAAACAAAATGATAAGAAAAGGCAACTTGATAATCAAATAATCTGTGAACTATTATTCAGTTTTTTGGATTTATGAGATGTAGACTTTATTTAGGTGGGAGGCAAATGTAGTGTATACTATTTACAATGAACAAAATAACCCCCACAACCTCCCTGTTGGAACTAAACCATATCTTTAAAAAAGTAAAACCTTCATATAATCTCTCAGAAATTGCAACATGATTTCCTCCTGTTGTCCTTTGATCTACTGACCACCGAATGTACTTCCTAAGTGAATAGATTTGGCAAATCATTCAGTACTGATGTACACATCCTACACTTTGTTGGACATGCAAAAGATTTTAACAGACCGGCCAGTGTGTGTGTGTGTGTGTGTGTGTGTGTGTGTGTATGTTGGCAGGGAGCTGGCTATAATTTTAACAGATAGCTTGTGGGATCCTCCCATTTACTGTGTGTGTACAGTGAGACAAATGGGAAAAAGGGGGAGGGGGCGTGGTTAAATGAATGTGCCCAGAAGATCAGGGCCTACAGCCACTAGAGGCCAGTGAAGCACTAAATACCATACCATTCACCCATCTGAATGAGAGGATGAAGATTTTACTGAATGTAACCAGTTCTAATAACAGTTAGTGTGAAGAAGCAGCTGCTTACTCCTCTCTCTCTCTCTCTTTCTCTCGCCCTTTCATTGTTTATTTGTTTGTTTCCTTCTCTCTTTCTTTCTGCCTTTCCTCTCTCTATTCCATTATTTGCTTTTCCTTCTCTCTCTCTTTCTCCTCTTTCCTTGTTTCTTTCCTTCTAGCTCACTCACTCTCTTTCTCTCTTTCTCTCTCTCTCTCTCTCTCTCTCTCTTTCTCGTGTGTCTGGAGCAGCTCACGCTATGTGTTATTGTCCACATGTCATCCAGAAGGGTTCCTCTCCGTTTAATGGCTCGAACACACCGGAGACAGTGCACACTTGGCTTTGAGAGAACACAATCTTCCTGCTGCTCTTCATGCCATCAGAGGAGTTATTTTGAAAGCAGTGCTGGTAAAAGAGCTGGATGTTCTGCTGCACCACGTTTTCAAGACCTGCAGTCAAGAGGGCATTGTCCCTGTCATTAGTGTACAGAGCAGTGTGTCCAGATCAGGAGGTCACACCGATCAGTCAAGACAAATTCGCTTCACCAGAGATGCTAATATATTAACCAACCATAACATTAACACCACCTGCCTAATATTAAGCAGGTCCCCCTCATGTTGCTGAAACAGCTCTAAGTTAAAGTGACTATTTTTCATTGTGAACACACTCAAGCACCACAATGAAATGTGACCTCTGCATTTAACCCATCACACGTGCACACATGGAGCAGCGGACAACTATCAACAGCACCTGTTTTCCGGTTCTCCTTCCTTGGAGCACTTTTGGTAAGTACTAACTACTGCATACTTGGAACACTCTGTTACTCTGGAACTGACTGTTCACTTGCTGCCCGCCCCCTGACAGTAGCCACTGTAATGAAATAAATAGATAATCAATGTTATTCACTTTACCTGTCAGTGGTGTTAATGTTATGGCTGATCATTGCATATCTAATGAGTAATGGAAACATATACACTAATATCTCTAACAGACTTACTTATGTGGTTTCTGACACTGTATGACTCTATAAACTATAAACATGGACTGAATTGTGTTAATACAGCTACACACATTAAGCCTTCAGTGTGTAGATTCCCAGTGTATACTTGACACATGTCAAAGCAAAACCAGCAAAAAATCATTAAATATGTAGATAACAGTGTCGGGGCCAGTGATAGAGAAAATTGATGAAGGCCTGTTTACCACGTCATCTTTCCTTTCATTTACACTGTTTAAATGTGTGTTAACTAAGGAGACAAACTGTTGCAGTTTTGCAAGTGAAATTTTTGCCCAGCAGTCTACATGGGATGTTGTCTGATTCTGCTCCTCATAAAGCTTGTCACATTTTCTATAGAAGACAGATATAGGCTACTGGCAGGTCAGTTAAGAACATGTTCTTGGTGTCTACAAAGCCACACTGTTGTATCACATGTAGAATGAGGCATGGCATTGTCTTATTGAAATAACTATGGATTCCCTGGGGAAAAAAGTCTTTAAAGTGCCAAAATAGGCCTCTGCATCAATTGGATCTTAACACCCATAACATGAGCACTAACTCCCACTGTACCATGAAAGATGTTGCACCTTTTGCTGATATCATTCTTGACTCATCTATCCACAGCACATGTTTTCACTGCTTTTCGGTCCATCTGAGATGAGCTCACGTCCAGAGAACTGTGTTTCTGTATATATTTGAAGTTTGGCTTTCTCTTTGCATATAAGAGTTACAGGTTGCATTTCTTGACGCAGCAGCGGACTGTGTTAAATGACAGTTGTTTTCCAAATTCCCTTAAAAACAACGTGGCGATATTTACCATAGTAGCATGACAGTTTCTCATACAATACTTTCTGAGGGCTTGAAGGTTTCGAGCCTTATCCTACAGAGACTTATCCTACAGGGACTGAGATTTGTCCAGCTTCATTGAATCTTTTCACAATATTATGTACTTTATAATCTTGTGTTGAGAAATGTTCTTTTTAAAACAATTGACAATTCTCTCACATAGTTTGTCACAAAATGAAAGGCCACAACTCATCTTTGCTTGCCAAGACTGAGCCTTTGGTAGATGCTCCTTTTAAACTCAATCATGTTTGAGGCTTTCCTGTTACCAGATGACCTGGTTTTCATCAACTGATGATATCAGATCATATACATATAGCTTGGTTAAAGTATCAACCTTTATTGCGTTCTTATATAAAATGTAAAATTAGTGGCATTTGTTGGATTACATGAATATTTTGATTTATGGAATCACCAGAAACTCTCACATGGAGCTGTGATTGGTCATTAAGCTCACAGAACACTGTTCTGTTACCATATGATGTGTAAATGTATATTTATCTCCGTTTACAGAGAAAATCTGAAATCCAGTCCATTTGTGTGGAAATAAACAGCACAGGATGTTACTAAGCGCCTTCATATGTTCTGCACACCAGAGAGCATGCAGACACAGCCGCCAGTACAATAAAATACACAACACATATTTCTTAGTGCCATTTACAAGTGTGTTGCCACTTTTTGTGGCCTGTTCCCCCCACAGCGCTGACCCAGCCCACCCTGTAGCACATGTGCGCCCCATATAAACACACACTCAGTTGATTGATACAGGATGACTAAGGGGGCCGAGTATTTACATGGAGCTGAGTGTGCTTCGTATCTTAATGCTAAAAATATGCACCCCGGCTCTCCCTCAGTGGGACCTGCGTAAACATGGAACGGCTCAGCCACCAAAGGTCAAAGTGGTTTAGTGAATCCCTTCGGACTTAAAGGCATTAAGGTCACATTGCTTCTTTCAACACACACACACACACACCTCACACACGCTACATCCATCACCCAATCTGAAACAGAACTGCAGGTACAGCCTGGTACCTGCAGCAGGTGGGGGCTTCATACTGTGCTTTATTAGCAAATGTGCTGGGTAAAAATAGTGACCTTTTACTTTTCTTTAAACTAAATATCTGGAACATACTGTTAGTAAGTATTGGTCGAACTCCCTTAATCATGGGTTAAAAAAAAAATCATTTAAGTATGATCAAGCATTTAACTACATTTTTTTCTTCCTTCAATTAGAGTCTTTACATTATTTGTTTTTATTGCTTAATTAAATTAAATTTTTGGTTGTCAGCAGTTGGGGCAGTGGTGGCCTAGTGGTTAGGACATTGGCCTTGGGACCTGGAGGTTGCAGGTTCAAGTCCCAGCATGGACACTACTGAGGTACCCTTGAGCAAGGTATCGTTCCGCTACACTGCCCCTCGTCTTGAAAGTCGCTTTGGATGAAAGCGTCAGCCAAATATATTTCACTACTTTGTATTTAAGGCCTTTGTTGTTTTTATATTGCAGTATAAAAAACTATTTTAGTCAAAATGCCTTACTAAATAATGTAAAAATAAATAATAATAATAATAATAATAATAATAATAATTATTATTATTATTTTTATTATTAGGAAAAAACACTTTGTTTAAGGACTTCAAGGAAGTCAGTGGGAAAACATTTTAATTTACCCAATGTCTTCACTTTTCCAAAATAGTAGTCAGTCACCCAAGACACATTTACATCTGAATTTTGCTTCTGTAGAATAGCTGGAAAAATGTAGCCTTCTAAACAGCTGCCACAGTGCACAGTTATGCTAACATTCTTTAGCCCATATTTATAGGTAACACTGGGTCATACAGTGTCAGAAACCACATAAGCATGTCTATTAGATATTACTAAACACCTTCACACACACTAACATGCAGTTAGCACCATGCTGGTAGGGTGTATGCTATTATTACTTATTAGCTACATTAGCTTTGTAGCTCCAGTGCTAAACATGCCAATTAAATGCCAAACAGGCAGCTGTCGCTAAAAAGAGCACAGTCTCAAAATGATAAAAGCCATCTTATGATTCCAGGGCCCAGAATTAGCACCTTCTTGGTGAAAGTGATTTTATAAATTATTCATTTTTTTATAGAAAAGATTATGAGCAATACAAAAATAGATATACCACTAGTTTCGATTACTCAGCAGATTCCAGGGACACTGGTGATTGAAAGTAAGGCTTTGTGCATCATACAACACTACCTTTCCACACTATCTTGCACTTATTGGAACAGCACGCTATATTACCGCACTGTACGTTACCACACCCTTGGTGAAAGCTGAAGTGTCCCAGCCTTACTGTGTGAGGGTTGTGAAGTTTCATAGCAAGCCAACAATGTGCAGCTCCAGAGTGACAAGACAGGTTTGCTTGTTTAAGTGAATGGCTCATTGAGAACCTTGGGGCTGGATAAACAGTAAAACCACATGAGAGGCCATGAGCCTACACAGGCTTATGAACACTGCTGCTCAGAAGATAAAAGGTGTGAACTAGGAACCCCTATTTAAACTTTTCCACACAGTTTCCCATGTTCATTATTAATCTGTGGAGTATAATTACACAATATCTTAATACTAGAAACCATATTATGGTAACCAAAACTAGGTACCTGTTTCAGCCTGGCAGTGTGAGGGTTTGTTCCTTGTTCCTTGTTCTGTCTTTTGTACCAGGTTCTGTTCCCTGTGTTTGATTGCTCTGGTTTATTTTTGCTTTGGGTTTCCATGTGCTCCTGTCTGTTGTTGTTATCTTAGCCCTGCCTTAGTCCCGCCTTAGCTCCGCCCTGTTCACCTGACCTTCGTTTCTTGACTCCTCCCTTGCTCAGGTGTATCTTGTCTTGTCTTCTTTTATTAGCCCTTGTGTTTGGTGGTCTGGCATCTGGTCTTGGCTTCTTGTATGGTCTATGTGACTATGTTTCCTGTATTATCTTAGTTTCTGTCTCTATGCCTTGTTTTTGGTTTTTCAGTAAGTTTCATGTTTATTTGTTATATTTGTATTTTGTCTTAGTATTTTATAGTCTTATAATAAAACGTTAAAAAGCCATCCTGCTTGCACTTACTTTGGCACCTGTCAGGGGGTGCAATATATTAGGCAGTACATTGGTGAATTAGGGTCATGGGCACCCAACACTCAGTAATGCACATAGGGAGTGAAGGCTAGCCTGTCTGTTCCAGTCCCACAGAAGAGCTGTGGTTAAAAAAGTATATGCTAACTTTGATAGAAAGATGTCAGAACACACAGCGCACCACAGTCAGAGCTGTTTTGGCAGCATGAGGGAGACCCACTCAATATTTGGCAGGTGGTGTTAATGTTATGGCTGGTGTATGAGGGGTAAATCCCCTTACGGAAATTAAAATGTTCTATCAGCTGACATGCAAGATTCATACAGAATAGACATAGAAGATCAATTACAAAACAAAAACAAAAAAGCTATAATAAAATTATAATTATAGATATGAGTAATAAAATAAAATAAAGTTATGGAATTTTTTTCAGATTTATATAATTTATGTAAAGTGCATAGTTAAAATTGTATTCTTATGTAATTTATACTTTGAAGGACAGGTTTTGCTTTTGTGACTGCCAGCCTTAATTCTAAGGGGTAATTAATTTTGCACAGGTGTACTTGTATCATGTGTGTAAAGCATGTTCCTGTTTATTAACATTAAATAAATTGCCGTCCTTCAGGAAGAAAAACATCCTGCTATAGCGTTACTTATTGAATGCTACTACTCATTTACAATAGCAGACTGTTAAAAGATGCCATCCTGGGTGTCAACACTGTCTCTGCCAAAGTACACACCTCTACACAGGTGCTGACAGCAGCTGGGAGTTTATGAAGTGGTGCTAGAGACTGATGGCCTATTGCTTTAATTGAAAAAGAGTGGTAGTCTTTATTGTAGTCTTTATTGTTATTGTTTAACAATTCAGTAATTTATTCGCCAGAATTGTGGCCATTTGGTTGTCGATATGCCTGAGACTAGGTAAATATAGCTGAAGATTATATATATCATATAGTTGAATATGGTTGAATTTTGCAAATACATGATTATGACAGTTAAATATAAATATGTTAAATCTAATTACTAGACAATGATTGCATGTAGAATGCAGTTAAACAAAGCTGAATTTTACAGCATGGATATAGCTGAATATAGCTGAATTTTTGAGTTTAATTAAACAGCTGATTTTTACAATTTAACTAAACCAAATTTTACATTTATTCATTTGGCTGATGCTTTTATCCAAAGACCTCAGTAGTGCCCAGACCATGACTTGAACCTGCAACTTTTAGGTCCTAAGGGCTGTGTCCTAACCATTAGGTGACCACTGCCATCTAAATAAATATAGTTTAAATGAAAATAGCTGAATTTAACTGTTTAATTGAATATGGCTGAATTTTAAAATGTTTTATTGAATATAGCTGAATTTTACCTAGAGTCTAATTGAACATAGCTGAATTTTATAATTTTCCTGAATATATCTAAATTTTACAAAGTTTAATTGAATTAAATATAGCTGAATTAACATTAATATTGCTTTATTTTACATGCATAAATAAATATTTTACATAACATTTAGCACAATACACCTGGATTTTGAATGCAAAATTGTTGATTATGAATTTAAAATTCTCATTGCATATAGCTAAATTTCATTTATATAAATGAAGACTGGGAAAATAAATAAAAAAAAAGTCAGTGCTTAATTTTTGAGTGGTGTAGAAGTTACAGTAATTGTGTAATTACAATTGAAAAATGCAGCATATTTAAATGTACAATAGGCAAAATCAAAGTTAAATTAGCCTTATTTAAAAAAAGAATAATTGTAATTTAGCAAACTAAGTACTACACAGTGTTTAAAATAGTAAACAGTATTGAAGTAGCTATCGAATAATACGGTTGATATTATAAAAGAATAAAATAATAATAATATTTACATACATATACATCAGTTTATACTTTGCACTCCTGCTTTTGGGATCTGCTCGGTGTTCTTGTCCAGTGAGGAAGCAATGAATCACAACACTACGATGCAGTACGTTATCTCAACCCACAACTGATGCAGATTATTTACTTGGAAGCATTTCAAGCTTAAGCCCTAAACCCTTATGGTGTATATACACACCACACATGAAATATACTGCGCATATTCAATACACACCACTCCTAACTGTACACAGAGTGTCTTAAAGCAAAATATACATCAATAAAGCATGTGTTTATTACTAGCAGCAGCTTAGGGCTAGAGCCCACACGCACTTTTCTGTTGCTTTAATGATACAATTCACACTTACAAGCTGTTACATAATCACAAATCTTACCATGTCAACTTAAATAGAGCTGTAATGTTGAGGCAACATATTTTATTTGTATGCAACCACTAAACACATTTTTACTGTGAAGCAAATTTGTTGTTCAAATGCCCATGAGAAAAATCCTGGCTTACCAGACGAAACAAGGCTAGACTATAAAGAAACATATGTTTTCACTGTCAAAATACTGTAAAATTGAATGGTAAATGCCCATTAATCTACAATAATGGATTGTTTATTCACAGAAACAGATGATGAGCATTATTTCACACATTTCTTTTTATTTTATTGTCTGTTACTGTTATTATTATGGTTAAATACTGTATGTCAAAATAACTGCAGTTAATATAGTTATAGTATAGTATAGTTTTTAGAGTTTTGATATTTCAAAGCAGGTTATTAAACTGATTGTGTTATAATGTTGAAACCTGCACAATTACATTTAAGTGCAACTTAATTAAATTGCTGTAAGTGTATTGGTTTTTACCTGCAAATTATTGTTAACAAATAGATTTTTAAACTACCTTTTTATACATCTTTTTGACATTGTCAAGATCTGGGCTATTTCTAGACAGACAACATTTGTGTCTTGTGTGCCACCCAAAATAAAAATTTTGTGAACCCCATTGACTATGGGGGTGGGGGATGGGGGCTGGTCTTGACCTATACAATTTATATAGCTAACAGGTGACAGTATAGTCATAAACAACGCTGTTAGACCATATGTATCTTTAGATATGTTGGGCTGAACTTCCTGGGCTGGAATAAAATATTTTTCTTTAAAATATATATATTAGCAGGGAATGAGAAATGAATGTTTATGCATAAGTACTGTATAAATCCATAAGCACCCAAAACATTCAAAACATTCAACTGGACAATAAAAGTGTTTTTTTGCCAATAAAAATGCTATGAAACATAGAGTTAGACCCAAACAATAATGTTGAGGAAAGTTCTGAAGAGCACAGTTTCCAGCCTTCACATGAATTTCTTCAGTTCTGTCAGGGACTCCTGATTTAAATTAATGAAGCATTAATTAGATACACTGGGAACTGAAATGGAACTTGAAATATCAGCTTTCCTCACCAATGTTTTAAGAAAACTTACTGCCCAAATAAATGGTTTTCACATCATTTTCTCAGATAACCCAGAACAAATTACTATCTCACAGTAAAGGGACAAAACATAAACAACCAAAAGTATTGATAATATTTTATAACTGTAATAAATGTTAAACAAAAACTGCAGGTTTTGATTTTTATTGTGTTTTTTTAATTGTCTTTTATTGTCTGTAATTTGTACTCGCAGTCGTATAATGAAAGAAACTGCTTCATGCAAAATATTGGTAAGTTTATTTTTAACGCCTTAAGATAAACACAGCAGCTATTTTCTGTCTATTCATCTACTTTTCTCCTTTTATAATGACTTCTCAATGCTGTGCTTGAATCTTTTTCATATAAAAATGTTATCCTGCTGAAAATTCATCTGCCAATCATATGACTGGCCAAGTCAAAGGTATACACACACCTACACCCACCTACAACCCCCCTCACAACCCCCCTCACAAATTCTGCACCAACCCTCTAAAATGGAATGGAATACTTTATGACTGTGTGCTGCACCACGAAGTGAATTGACAGGTTAGTGTCTGATGCCTTAGTTTCTTAGCTAGAACTAGTCTGATGAGCAGGTTAACAGGTTAGACAATATAGCTAACAGATTCAATAGCTGCTCCATTAATAATCCCTCATTACATATAGTAAAGTGAAAGTGACTATTTGTTATTGTGCACACACTCAAGCACCACAATGAAATGTGACCTCTGCATCTAACCCATCAAATGTGCAGTCATGGAGCAGCGGGCAGATATCAACAGCGGACAGTAACTTGCTCAAGGGTACCTCAGAGGTTGTATTAAAGTTTAGACTTTAATTTGCCATGAAATAAGAATGAAAATGCCTCTTGAATGTCTTATATACTTGAGATATTTGTGACTTAGTCAGATCCACCAGCAAAGGCAGTAAATTTAGGCTAATTCTCAAATGGGCCATACCAATTGATGTCATTAACACTAACATTAACACATTAACATCCCTTCCCGTTTTAAAATGACCTTTCTACCCCAAGGCCAACAATAACAATTTCTACCTCCCCTTGAATGACCAATATGATTGCCACACCCCTTTGGTCATCAAATAGGTCTCCACCACTGTTCAAACCTAACTGACATCCGTGCTTGTATCCCTTATATGGTGTGCTCTGTAAGTCAAGAAATTCTGGCTTCTATATACAACGATGTACGACTATCATGGTTGCAACAAAATACACAAAAACATACAATAAAGGAACATTAAAACAAATTCAAGATTTGTTGATGGTAGACAAGCTTATTGCAAATATTTAATAATTATTTTTATTTATTTATTTTTTTTAAAGGCTCTAAGGCGATAAGCCACTTGAGGCTAATGGGACTTTCTCCTTTCTCCCGGTGTGCAGGTATGAACGCACCAAGACACTTTTGAGGATGCATTAAGATATGATCTCTCAGACCACATTTTCCTGTTCCAGCAGCACTATATTATTTGTTTTGATTCCTTTTGCTTTTAATTTCGGGTAAATTCAACAAATAGTTAGACATTATGTTTGACAGGGTTAACAAAGAAATGAAAAGCTTCTGTGGGTAAAAAAAAAGCAGGAGTGTGGTTTTATAATGATTCCAGTGCTGCCAAAGTGGTTGAACGCAAAACTCTGTTGAGTGATAATTACACAGAATGAGCTGCCAGTTTGTGTAATGATGAATGTAGTATCATAATGTTTACACTCTGCGCCCGACAATGAGCTAAATGCTAACTCAACTCAAATATCAGTGGAAACAGTTTTGACCGCAAATTTTCAAGCATGGAAATAAAAGAAATGTGAATATAGTGGTGGAGAGACTGTGGGAGTGGAAGCAAAGCAAAAAGAGTGACCAGATCAGGTGAAAAGTTCAAAAAAGCAGCAAGAAGTTCAAACAGCTTTCAAAATCGGCCACAAGGAATGAGGCAAGAAAATAATTTAAATTTTGTAAGGAGGCTTCAGCTGATGTCCTGAGCATTCATGTGCACCAGCTGAACTGGCTGCTATCTTGTTTTTATGACTGCATAGGAAACTAGAAACTTATATTTTAAGCTTTACTTGTCTTGTTTTGGCAATTTTAAGGACAAGATGTTCCCAAGCATATTGGTATAAATGCAGACAACACCTCTCCTTAAAGTTCTGGGAGTCTTATGCATATTGATAGTGGCATCCTGGTGCCCGCAAATTATATACAATACCCAGTGAATCGTGAGGGAGGTGGGAGAGAGAAAGACTGATGCAGACATGATATTTTGATGTAAAAGTATTTTGAATGTTCTCTTTTAGCTAAGTTGACTTATCAGTCTTCTCTTCTCAGGCTACCCTCCCCAAAAGACCTTTTGCACTGTGGGATGTCTGTAAATGAGTTAGTAAGGCTGAGCCTTCTCTTCAAAGAAACCAGACGCTAAGGGTGCAACTGTACAAACAGAAGTCAAGGCTCAGGTCACACCTGGACATTATGGTTTGTAATGATATCTGTATATGGGGGAAAAAAAACAACAAACCCCTCAAAATTCATCTTTTTACTGATTTGAACATCCACTCTGGGGGTCAGAGTCATATACAAATTAAAAAGAAGAAAAAAAACTTGTGTGTTAAGAGAAGTGTTTTAGTTTGTTTCACTTAGCCTAGATTAAGAGCTTTAGCCCCATCCCCTCACAAATTAACAGTCCCCTTGCTAGCAGGGAGGAGCAGCAGCTGCAACCAGGGATTGCTTTGCCGACTGGCAACTTTGGGAACTTTATTATAACAATAAGTATCTCAAACATTTTCAGTCCAATAAAATTAGCTCCAGCTATTCTTAGCATGATAGTGTGTTTTTAACGGCTTACAGCTTGAGGTGTTCGGATGATACTCTATCTTGTCAAAATTGGTTAATTAGAGTATTGCATATTCTCCAAACAACACAACAACAATTTTACATGGTTAAAGACTAACTGAAGTTTGGAAGGAGGAGTATGGCTAAAATTTTATACTTCCAATTGAAAATTGTCATCTTCACATTGTGACAAAGTTTTTGCATGCCCTTACTCCATCTCCTCCTTTTTCCTCAGTCCTTTCTCAGCTCTGTTTCTATTCATTTAAAAGGAGGTCCTAGGGGGTTCCAGCTTATGCAGAACCCACCCATAACTCCAGTTCTCTTCACTCCTAAAGTCATTCTCTTAGACATCAATAGTATAAGCCACTAATAGCATGGTTTGACCTTGCGAGAGAGAGAAAACAATAGTGGGAAATATATTAGCACTAGAATAAAAGTTAGTGTGTTTCCTAGTTAGGTGGGTAAAACAAAACATAGAAGTTATAACAGCAAACACTGAGTAATTTGTTTAGACACACACATTCCTTAACCGATGATTCAAGTTCCATATTTCAAGAACTTCATCATCTAATTAGCTCAGTCAGATTGGAAATTGTTTTGGCTTCAGATAGATCCACAACAGACTTAAAACATCTGCTGTGATTTTATTCCCAAAAATTAATCATTTCCCTATACACTTGATGAAGTTCACTGACCTGAAGAAACAAATAAGGGCTCAACTTTGAGCTCCTCCATCTGATAGGACCATGTCAGAATTAAGCTGATCTTCTTCCAGTTGTATTCACTCCAGATCAATCTAACCAGGCCAAGAAAATCAGGACAAATCAGAACAACTGAGAAGAAAACAAAAATCACAATGATTTGAGACATCTGTGTGTAACTCAGACATTTCATAAATCTCCCTTAGACATCTTTTGGAGAATGAGAAATAGAGCACATTTTATAATTTGATATTAACTTATCAAAGATTATTTTTTTTACATTTGTAATTAGCAAGGTTGATATTCACCTGAAACAGGGCTGCCCAAATTGGGTCCTCGAGTGCCAATGTTCAGCAAATTTTGGTAATTTCCCTGCTCTGACACATCTGGTTCAACTCCATTGTTCATTGACATGTTTAGTGAATGTGAGGAAAATGACCAAACTGGGCTTAACACTGGCCCTCCAGGACCCAGTATGGACAACTGAGACCTAAATTTTGGGTGTAACCTCCAGTCCTGGAGGGCTGGTTTGGTGATTTTCTTGCTCAGACTCCCCTAATTCATCTCATCTGTTAGTTGGCAAGTTTAGTGGGTGTGTAAGTGTTGCTGAGACAGTTTGGTAGGAATTTGGCACAAAATGAAAAATGAAGCAAATTTCTGTCGCATTTCCATGCAACTTTTCTTTTCATTTGATTTGTCTTTTTTACCAAGACAAACTTGACAGCACAGCATGACTTTGGCTTTGTGCAGATCCTCATACACTTGTTTTTGGTCTTTCAGCATCTGCTTTGCAGAAAAGTGCTTGCTGGTTGGAAATAAAGGTGCAATTAGCAAGAAAAACCTTCAATAAAATGTCCAATTTTACCCTCAGTGACTGACTGTTCAGGGGGATCCAGCTCACTTTAATGTTCCCTGGGAGCCAATATTAGCACTGGAAACTGTTTTATTGAAGGAATCACACTGAACGGAGAGTGAGGATTAAACTCAAGTGAGCTTGAATAAATATTTAACAGTTGGTAGTAATTTTGTGTGCTCAGAGGTGGTCTGAGTTGAGCAGTTAACATCTCTTTATACTCTTACTAGAATCAATGTGTTTATCTCTACATTTTATAAGTGAAGAATGTGAATATGAATTTGTACAAAGTACATTTTTGGGTCATTGTGATTTAGAATCAGCCAAGAAGTTCTTTACATTTTTCAAACATCCTGAAGATTTTCTGGACAGCATGACTGCTAAGATCATTGAGACGTTTTCCACTTAACAATGAAAGCAGATGGAGGACAGTGGACAGACTCAGTAGTTCATCCAGGTGGTGCAAGGCAAACATCCCTGAAGGATAATCAGTCTCAGTCAGGGCTCTGATGCTGTGTGCTTTTGGAAATTGCATAACCATTCCCTGATCAGGCTGAAAAAATAAACATCATGAGCAACTTCTGCTTATGACACTTGACATCGCCATGATCTCAAGCCTGTGCCGAGCGCCAACGCAGGACTCATGAGAACATTAGCTCTATTGTTTTCTTGCAAGAAACCTGCCAAACCATCCATTTTCTTCTTCCCTAGAGTGATTTTGTAGGTTTTTGTGTAGGAAGTTATAGTACTATACTACAGGCTTTCAAACCAAACAGTTCTAGGGACATATTGAGAGGAACTACCCACTGGGGAGCTCACCTGAAAACTACTTATCTTTAGAAGTGTTTTTCTGTTTTCGGTCTCACTGCCAGCAGGAATGCTGAAATGACATAAGCTGGCTGACAGTTGGTAAAGCTTGGACTTATGTTTCACACAGATTTAATGGTGACTGGAATCCCTGTATACTTCCAGTTTGGACAAATAGTGGCACTGTTTTCTGGACACCATACACTTATGTCACTTATGGTTCAAACAAAAGAAAGTACCTATCCGCAAGTAGGAGCTAAAAAGGCCCCAACAACCTTATTCTAAAAACTATAGTCATCCTCAGTTCCCACAGTCCAGATGTACAAAAAACTACTTCCTCCAGTGGTTCTAAGGTCTATTAAAATGTTTCTTTGGTTCTAAAGCAACTTATGTCCGAGGAAAATCTATTTCAAAAGTATGTTTTTGTCCCCCAAAGTACAACACAAATCTTCAGCCCTCAGATAAAATGCAAGTCTTAATGTCCAGTCTAGTTTGCAAAATACCCACCTTCAGTCAGGGGGTCCTCCTACTTGTGTGCCCTGTAGTTACAACAACAGAATCACAAAACTGTCTGGAATAAATAGAGAGAATACTACATCACTTTGAGGGGCTGCCAAAACAAGTGGAAAAGATAGGATTTAAAGTTTTTGATTTGAAGTTAAGAAACTTTTTTATTATTAATATAATATTTATTAAAGCAAAACGATTCTTTATTCTCAGTGTACTGCTTCTGCAAGAATTTTGTTGAAAAACATCTGCATCCTTTCCCAAACAGTTCCATGTCTAAGCTAAATGCCCAGCATTTTGGACCAAAGCATGATTATTACTGGCCTTTAGAACCATTCGCTGATGAGCTGACATCACTTGGAATGTGCATCTTACCAGCCATGCCCTAAATAGGGTTTAATGCTATGAAATTAAGAAAGTATTAAAAAACATTCTGAGAAACCCTCTACGGAGCACCACATTTCTCACTGAAATAATGGTGCCAAGGCCAAGCCAGATAAAAATAGTCGGAGAGATTTGTCTGGGCTGCACGCACAACTGCTCACAATGTGGTGAATATTGAATATGACTGTAACATCATGTAACAATACCAGATATCCCACCCCTATAATAATACCCCTCTATAATGTTTATCTGGGATGTAGCAGTGGTGGGTGGGGGAGGGCTTATGTTAACGCTTCGCAGTCTATACACATGGAAACTCTAAGGTTTAGCGCCTGGTCGGGCCGGCAGCAGGTGGTTAAAAACCCTGCCTTCGCAGTCGTGCCATGTTGGGCTGGCTGGGGGCGTTTGGTGTCACCATGGTTACATCAATTGTGCTTATGTGTTTCACCTAGGCCAAAGCCCTTATAAGCATGGTTGTCTAACCAGGTGGCGTGGAGTCTTTGTCCCTGTTAGCAGGTGTGGCTGGCATGCTGCTTTAGCCACACCGGACCCTCACACCCAGCTGTCACTGGTAATTTGGTAAAGGCTCTGGATTTTAACTCAGGGTCTTCCTTTCCTCTCCCCATTCCTGTTTAACCAAGCAGAAAGTCAAGCAGACTCCCACATGTAATACACCTGTATTCGGCCAGGGCCTTCTAATTTGTCCAGTCTCTCAAAGCTCCCCTCCCCTTCTTGGTGGGGTGAGCCACAACACGCTGGCCTTTTAAACATTGCAGTGTGGGTTCAGGACCCAGATGGGGAGGTGGTGTCCCTTAACGTCTCTGCAATTAGGCCTGTTCTGAAACTTCTGAGTCAGCATTGCAGAAACTAGGCTGCATTAACATTCATATTGAACATATAGGTGTTTCAGCTTGAAATGCACAGTGCAGCCAATCAGGACACAGCTCATTAACAAATACATCAGTATAACAAAACTAGCCTTATAAGAGGCTGGAAAATGGTCATGTAGAACTAAAGGCTGTACAACATTGTGAAGTGTACAACTCTAACTGTGTAGAGTATATAATAAGACTGAACTAATTATAAAGAATGTAGAACCAGTATTAGCTAGTCTAATTTAATACATGGGGTTTCTTCACCAAAGCTGTGCATTTAGAGGATGCCACAATTTTGGCAGGGATGAGTATTGCAAAAGACTGTATCCTCTTGTTGCTGCTGTTGTTGTCTGGCAGAGAGAAACATACAAACTAATAAAAATGCCTTGCCAAAATGGGGAGCTCTAAATGGAAAAAGGGCACATGTCTATGCACTTAAAACCTCCCCAAAACCATTAATTGCATGTGCATGATTTTAACCAAAAGTGAAGGTGCCTCAAAAGGTTCTTTAAATTAATATCACAAAAAAAATCTTTCCATACATTTTTTTGTGTGTAAAAGTGCTGTTAAATCCTCATTCAAGAAGCGACTCAAGACTCAACTGTTCCGCACCCACCTCAGCACATAAACCTTACGGTCACACACGAACTAC
>JBBPDA010133939.1:0-22651 GCA_037974385.1 Arnoldichthys spilopterus
TCTCTCTCTCTTTCTCTCTCTCTCTCTCTCTTTCTCTCTTTCTCTCTCTCTCTCTCTCTCTCTCTCTCTCTCTCTCTATCTATCTACAGAGATGCATAAACTTTGTTACAATATGCTTAATGTAAGCTACATGATTAGCTACCTTAATGTTCAACATTACAGTTTTAGAGCAACATTTAAAAAAACAACCACCAGACAGTAGCTGATCAACTACACTATGGGTTAAGGAAGAAACTGTGTACATTTCCGTTTGATCCAAACCAAAGCTGTAATATCCCAACAGTTAAGTCCCACCTCAATTGTCCCTTAACACCTCTGTCCTAAAGCGGGATTATTCATTTAATGTGGATAGTAGAATGGCCAGTTAAAATCCAATTACAGCCAGAAGATGGCACTAAAAGCACATGTTAATTAAACTAAAAGGCTGCACAAGTGTTCACTAACACCCCACATGCTTACCCACTACACAGTAAAAGCAAAGCACCCCAAACACCATATATAATAGCATAATGAGGGGGCAGTATATTAAAGGGCCCATTTTATGGAAAACTTAATGGTGTATATTTTGGTGAATCCGGCCCAAAGCCCAAGGTTCTCACAACCTTGAAGTTCAGGACCCTTGACATCTCACCATCTGTAGGCCGTAAAACCATTAAGCGTATGTCCCCAAAACCAAACAGACCATTTTTGAAGAATGTCTGTTCTTTTTAGATTAAATGTCCAATTCGCTCCTATCTTAGCTTATGCATGACCATATGTCATCTCCTATCAAGGACACTCTGTTGTCACACTGTAGACCAGTCTTTTTGGTGCTTCGACCCCGATGGCACTAACAGCTGGTTGAGACTGGCAAACACATTATTTCTGACTGGTATATAACCTCTTAATGATCATCATTTAGCTCCCCCATATAGGGGAGAATCCTTCTTCCAGAAGCCTTTCAATTTACTTTGAAATTGCTCTCTCTCCTTTTAAATAAATGGTGACCCTGACCTCTCCTTGAAGATATATATATATATACATATAAATACACAAAACGAGAGACAGGTGACAATGCGGGACAAGGGCGTGGCTAGACACAGAACGCATGGCTAATGAAAACAAAACAAACACATGAACACGTGACTCAAGAAAACAGAACGGAAAAAGGAGCCACTGCGAGGCGACAAGACAAGACTGGACAAAACCACCAAAAACACAGAACAGAGAACAGGAAACCGACCTAAACATGAAACAGAGACAAGACCCTCGACAAAAGATGAAACAAGGCACAAGAACGGGGAACAACAAAGGGATCACAGACTGGGGCTGAGGGAACACAAAATGGGGCTGAGAAAATAAGGTCCATGGCTGAGGCTGAGGAAACAGGGTTCTGGGCTGAGGCAACAGGGTCCTGGGCTGAGGCTGAGGGAACAGGGTCCAGATACTTGGGGGCGGGACATGACGGCTTCAGCGCCGTGGGGGTGGGACTCGGCAGCTTTCCTAGTGCGGGGGTCGGAGTCCTTCAGTGCCATTGACGTGGGGGTAGAGCTGCTCGGCAACTACCCTGAAGCGGGGGCAAAGCTGCTCAGTCACTTCCCTGACGCGGGGGCGGAGCTGCTCGGCGAGTTCCCTGATGTGGGGGCGGAGGTGCTCGGCAACTCGGAGGCGTGGCTCTGCAATTCAGAGTTGTGGCTCGGCCACGTGGAGGCAAGATTCCCAGACGCAGAAGCTGGGCTCAGCGACGTTTGCGTGGCTATCTCCCAAGTGTCGTGTAACAGCCTCGCCGCCATCTGCGTCGAGCCGTTCCTCCTGGCCTGCAGCACCCTCGCCAAAATCTGAGTGGCCGCCTCCCTCGTGGTGCGCGCCCACTGCGGTGACATCTGTGTGGACGCGCCGGTAGCTGGCAAACCCAGAAGCTCGGAAACCCGTGGGCTAGGAGGGTCCACAACTGGTACGTCAGGAAGCGAAGCAGCCAAGCTGGGCTTGCTCCTGAGTGAAGCCACCTTGCTGGAGAGAGAACCGAGGAGTTCAGGAGCTGATTCCCTCACCCGTACAATCTGCTCCATGAGCTTCAGCTCCCCCAGGATCTTTCTCCCCTCGGCTAGATCCCCTCCTCAGCGCTGCCAGTCGTAGACCCACTCCAGACCGAGCTGAAATAGGCCTGTTACTTCCATATTAAGGTCAGTTCATCTGTAACATTTTGTAGTTCTTTTAGGAAGTAAATGCAAGAGATCGTCCTTTTTCTAGTTTTAATGCAATCCAAAACGGGATACTTACGATAATAAACGTACATGACAGTAAACACGCATGACACAGCATGGGGAGAGACTACAGAGACTACACTGTTCAGACACTGCTGACAAAGCACTGAACCAAACAAGTGACTAAAAAGTGACATGTAGCGAGGAACACCTGAACACGATAGACGCGAGACAGGTGACAAGGCGGGGCAAGGGTGTGGCTAGACACAGAATGCGTGGACAAGCACATGGCTAACGAAAACAAGACACAGACATGAACATGTGATTCAGGGAAGCAGAAATAGACAGGACCTCACAGTCCTTATCTCTCACACTGCATCTCTCAAACCTATTGCTGTCTGGCACTGTATGACACTTTTTAACTTGCGCAAAGAAAAGAGGGAGGAAATGGCATTATTAAACAGTGTGTGTGTATGTGCATATGTGTGTGTGTTCCATTATTACAAACCTGCAGTAAATGAGCTTGTGTTTGACCAGCTACCTCGAAGGGCATACCTGGCATTTACAGTTTGACAGTGCAGAAAGGGAGTAAAGCCTTAACCCTCTGTGTTTTTTTTGTTCAGCTGTGGAGGGTAAAGAGCGTGTACAGAGAAGAGGATGCTTTAGGAAGGAGCAAGTGATGAAGGAGACAAGCAGACTTACAGAGCTGCAGCAGGACATCTGCCTGTCAATCTGCCACACAGGCCTCAACAATCTGGACATTAGACACATTACAGCACGGCTGATCTCATCTCTCTCTCTCTCACACACACACACACACACATACACAAACAAACACGTAGTGCTCATCTAGAGCATGTTCACACACAGCCTCACACCAACAGTGTTTTTTTTTTGACTAAATTTTTCGTTATTGACAGTGAGGTTTTGTTTGTTTGTTTTGTTTTCTGATAAAAGTTCACAATTTAATCAGTATGAAATCACAGGGCGAGTGGAATTTAAAGTTTATAGAGCCTTTTTAGCTCAAATCTCTCATTTTACTGCTTTAAGCTAAAAGTAACTAGTGGAAAAATGACCTAATATTCTTTTTAAGCTCATTTAACTATGTTCCACTTTATGCACTTGTTTTTTTTTATCATTACCCAACTCCTGCTTGATGTGAGTTCGGGTGTTAAATTTCAGCTGTAGCTTGACTGTGGACATTTTTGTTCAGGACCAAAAGAGCATAAATGAATCTTCAAAGCTTTTTTGTTTTCTGGAAGGCTTTGCTGATTTATTCATTCAGAATCAGGGTCTTTCTGACACTGAATAAATTATTTAGCACTTGAGGGTCATTTAGAGCTTTCACTAAAAGAATTTTAAATGCTGAGTTTACTTTTTAAAAAATGAGAAACTGCTTTTTAAAAGTAAATTTAATAACAGATCTAGTTAAGTATCATTTTATATCAAGTTACATAAACTGTTCACACTTAAGTAAAAGTACATAAATACAAAAGTTCAGTACTAAATTTAGTATGTCTAAGAAAACTTTACTAGAAAATATACTTTTTTGTAACATTTTCCAGTAAATGCATAACTCCAAAACACCAAACACCTGTTTAGAATATCACAACTTTGTTCAACCTAATCTCTATCTGCCCCTTCTATATCATGTAGCCAATTACAATAGACAATCATTTTGTTACATTTTCCTGTAGTTCATATATAAATTATATAAATAATCAATAATAATGAATAAATAACAAAAAACCTGTTGAATCAAAAGACATAGTGGAGTCCATGAGCAGTGTCTGAACTGTGAACAGTGGAGGTTTATGTGAAGTTTTTTTTCAGTTAATGTGTTTGTACACTAAGCTGTAAATGTGAATTTGTAGTAGTACATTACCAGTATAGTGGTGGATGATCCCAGAAAACCTTAGGAAAAATTAAAGCAACTGCAACTACTTTTTATTTATTTTTACTCTTTTATTGTCTGTTTCGTCCTAAGATCTATATTGTTGGAGTGCAAAGGTTGAAGGTGTTCACAAGATATTTTATAGTCAATTTTTCTTTCCGAAGTAAAGGAAAGTGCTTTACAGTTATTGGCCATGGAGGTACAACACGGATGTAGCAGAGAATCACAGCCAGTTTTAAACTCTTAAATATTTTAACTCCACTGTGTAAAGGTTAATAGCAAACATTTCACTCTGATAAATCAAGTCTGATGGATCATCCCGCATAGCCATCAAAATGACAAACCAGGAGCTCATTTACATTTCAGAGAAACAGCTGAGTCTACTTCCAACAGCACAGCGCAAAGCAGGAAGAAGACAAATGTGCACTGCAATGATACCATCAGTGAGCCCTCAAATTAACCACCAGTCTGCTCCAACCATCAGACTTCACTCTACCCCTGCATAGACTGAAGAGAAACAAAGCAGAGAGGAGATAAATAAAGAAGTGAAGAGAGAGAGAGAGAGTGAGTGAGAGTGAGAGAGAGAGAGAGAGAGAAGGAGAGAGAGAGAGAGAGAGATAGTAGAGACACAGAGAGGGAGAGGTAGATGGAGAGAAAAAGAGAGAAAGGTGAAAGTGGAGAGAGGGAAATTAAGAAATAAAGGAGAGGGAGAGATAAAAAAGAAAGAAAGAAAGAAAGAAAGAAAGAATATTTAGAGAGGAAGATATACACAAGAGAGAAGATGAAAAAGTAATGAAGAGGGAGCACAGAAAGACTGACAGATAAAGAGGGAGAGAGAGAAGGTATGTGTGAGTTTTATGTGTGTGTGTGTGTGAGAGAGAGAGAAAGAGAGAGAGAGACAGAGAGAGGGGGGGGGGGATGTGGAACCTGTTTCCAGGCATAGAGAGGAATATTAAAAGAGAGAAAAGTGTGTGAGAAATTTCCGGGAGTCTGTCAAAAGAAAGAGCAACTCCAATGAGGTAAACAAAGTAAAGGAAAACAGGAAATAAAGAGGGAGGGGTAGAGGACAAGAGAAGAGACACTCTTTTCTTATTTTGATATGCTGAGGCTGAGTAAAGCCATACCAACAAACTACTGGGAAGGTGTACCTGAAGTAAGCATAGAGTTTGCCACATTCTACTGAGTCACTGGTGTTAAGTTCTATGTTCAGACCAGAGGACAATGGTCCAAAAAACTGTGTTCCAGAAATATTGTGACATTATGACAAATATTGTGTGTATATAGTGTGAATAAGTACATCCCTTGGAAATTGTTGATATTTTCAACATATTCGAACATTTTACCATCTTTGATAAAGACATCTTTGATAAAGGTTTATTATACAACCTTTTTATTTTTACCAGGGGTGTAAATAATTAATTATTATTATAATAGTTTTTTAATAATTATTATATAATTATGGAGTGGAAGGTATTTCCAATTTAACTGTAATTAATAGACTAATCAGCTATATAAACTACATAATTATGTAACCACTTATGAGTAGTATGGTAAAACAGAAACAACTACTAATGAAGGTAGCTTTTTTCTACCATAGACCTTCTTATTCAAGATATTTATGTTGTAGAGACCTTTTCAAGTGTCTCTCATACATCCAGTATGAAACATGAAGATGCGACCTTCAGGCTGGCTACGCTTTGTAGAAACTATATTATAGAGGTGTTATTGTGCTAATTCCACTCCTTCCATGTCATGGTTCACTCTGGCTAACAGTGTAGGAGACAAAAAATCTGAACACAAAAATATTAATGCATATACACTGATCAGCCATAACATTACCACCAATGCCAGGTCAAGTGAATAACAATGCCTTTCCAGTTATATCATTAAAATTGCACCTGTTAGAGGGTTGGATATATTAGGCAGCCAGTGATCAGTCAGTTATTGAAGTTGATGTGTTGGAAGCAGAAAAGATGGATCTGAGGGACTTTGACAAGGGCCTTATTGTTAGGGTTAGACATCTATAGTCAGGGCATCTCCAAAACAACAGGTCTTGTGGAGTGTTCTAGGTATGCAGGAGTTAGTACCTACCAAAAGTGATCCAAGTAAAGACAACCGGTGAATTGGTGACAGGGTCATGGGCACCAAAGTCTCACTGATGCATGTTGGAATGAAGGCTAACCTGGTGTGTGTGTGAGTGAGAGAGTGAAAGGAGGGGGTATGTAAAGAGGTTCTTCCTACTTCCTACATGTTCAGTTTCTAAAACTGGAATCAATGAAATATGCAAAATTCTTTCTCTTTTCTCCAAGCTAATTAATCATTCCACTGCCTTTCCCTCTTTATCTTTAGATCCAAACTTATGACCCCTCTCTGACTTCTAAGCAAAGACTACATAGCAGTCATGCCTTTCAAAATATAGACAATCAGTGGTCATCCGGAGTTGGGCTTACCAGTGCTGGAATAGTCTTTTGATAACATTTTAATGTTCAGACTGTAGGTCACTACCCCAACTAATGCCTCTAGACCAGGGGTCATCAATTTTATCACTATGGGTCAGTATGGTTGCATGTTTTTATTCCAATTAAGCTGCAGCTCAGTTGATTTCACATGTTTATCCAGTTACCTTCAGTCTTTAAACAACTGATTATACATAGGACGTGCCACTGTTTTAATAGTATGAAACGTGTGACTTCAGTAGACTGGTGCACCCTGCTAAAGACTGTCTTTTATTGCACTGCAATGTCAGAAGGCTTAGAAACACATTTTCCACAAGCTTGGCATTTTTCTAATAATATTTGCTTCCAGTCTCGCCACAAAACTTTAAACCTCACCACATGCTGCAAATTACAGTGAAATGCGAAAGACCAGGGCAGAGGTGCAAACAAATGCATCAAAGTCCTGTGTATAAGATGTGCTTGCTAAATAGTTTAACACTGTGGTATCCAACAGTAAGGTATCCAAAACTCCCGTGTAATGTAATTATTTTATTACTCAGAAATTGGAAACAGTTTAACTGTTCTTTAATGTAGAAACGATGCCGTTTACTTCTGCAAGTAAAAAAAACAGCACTATGTTGTGGCTGTGAATTGCAGTATCAGTACTGTAAATAAACAGCATGATACACATTTTTCCCTAATGTAGTCAATCAGCCATATTTTAGTCCAGCTTTTGCTTCTTTAGTTTAGAACTGCAATGAGGCTAACATACATTAGAAGTCAATAGTCACCCAAATCTTTCCCATTAAAACATCTCTCCACCTGCTCTCTGTGGGCTGGTCTTCATTAAGGTGCCACAGACATGTAGATGTGGTTTAGGACACAGCATGACTTACTGTGAGGCACAAAAATTCATATAACTTCACAATGTAGCAGGAAGAATGTGTAGTCATACTGTGTCCTAAACCACTGTATTTGAACAGAATTGCCAAAATAATAACAGAAATAATTTGGGTGATAATTTGGGTGACTCTTTAGTGTTTGTTAGCAATGTTGTTCTGTAGCACCAGTGTTAATATAAAGAAGTTAAATTCAAACTTTAGGGTCAGTTGAAAATTATTGTTTATTTTTTTCAAAACTATTCCTTTAATCACTGCTATTTTATTATAATATGTCAATTATATCAATTAAATATCAATTAGCAACATTTCAACATTACAATGAATACAATAAAATAAAATTTGTCTCTGTCTAACCTCAACTAAAATCAAATGACTATTACCCCATAATGCAAGTGTGAGTATGATGTGTTTAACATTCATAAGCATTGCACATTATGTGTTGCACTTTATGCCCATTATTATTACACATTGAAAGCTCTACATTTCACACTGGTGAATCTGACAATCTGACAGCACTGGGGTAGAAAATTAAAAAAAAAACATTTTTTTGTGCAAGTATTAAAATATCTGATAGTAGCAGTTGCAGCACAGGAACTACAGTAACATGTTATACCCAACACAGATTATAAGTTTATAATATTTTTAAGTTTTAGTTCCAACAGCGACAAGAAGTTTGCATCTCATCCAATGTTTTCTCTAAAATTACCGGTAAGTGGAAGAACATTAGTGAATATTTTTAAATGCAATAATAACTTAATATGGCCATAAACGTTCCTTGAGACAAGATACATCAAAGCTTTCAATAGAAAACAAAGTTGACTTTAAGCCTCATCACTGTTGTCCATACTCAGCTGACCTGTCATGAACTGCTGCTCACACTTGAGGTTCAAACTGGAGGGCATGACAGTACGGTACTTCACATGTCTGCAGCGTACCAAAAATAGCATTCATATTTCACACAACAGTGAGCTGGCCCAACTGTGCTACATGGCGCTGTTAATTGCACTCCTGACAAGGTGGAAATATACAGCACACCTCTGTATGCATTCTTTTCTAAAGAAGACAACATACACCATGCTGTTGTGGTACAGATTAATTTAAAGGAAATTTGTTAAAAGGGACTTATTTGTCATTGCGAACATCAATCACAATCACTCAATCACAAACGAAGTGCACCATGGTGAAATGTGACCTCTGCATTTAACCCATCACACATGCACACATGAAGCAGCAGGCAGCAATGAGAAGCGCCTGGGGAGCTGTGTAGCTGGACAGTACCTTGCTCAAGGGTACCTCATTGGTACCTGGATCGGGACTTGAACCTGCAACCTTCGGTTCTTAAGGGCAAGGGCCTAACCACTAGGCCACCACTACCCACTGTAAAAGACAACACTGTGTGCACTCTTCTTAAGTTTCATGGGTCAGTGGCCTGAGTTTTTTTCTTCATGAGGTATTGTCAAAACCTTAGATTTGAATTTTTACAGGAGAATGTATTCCTGGTTTACAAATCTCAGCAATTCATGGAATTATCTCTGCCAAGCATGGACTACTTGGCAACGATGTTTACATCACACAAGCAACTCTTTTGGTAGAGCACTTTCAGAAGTGCAGTATTATCATAAAAGGAAGCAGCCAACAAGGCATGAATTATTTATAAGGCTTGCACAGATAGCCTTAATAGAAACAACATCATTTTCCTCAGGAGAAAAAGTCAACATACCATAAATCCTAGAATATTCTTATTCTGTACAGGCTCCCAACCCTGCTTCTAGAGTAGCCCTGTCCTGCACTTTTGATGGCTTCTCTGCTCTAACACACAAACTTCAGCTCAGGAAGGGCTTGCTGAGGAGCTGATTAGTTGCTGCATCTAAGGGACAGTGTAATCTGAGCATCAGTTAGCAGAAAGGTGAGATCCTTCAACTTTAAGTATTTTAGATTAACCGAGTAGTTTATATCTTGCCAACAGATGGTAAAACAACAGAGCTGAACAACAAGTATAAAAACATTAAATATTTTATATTTAATACTGCTTAACAACTCGACCATGGTTATATTTCTTTTCTCCTGCTTCTACTTTCACCGTTAATGTTTTGGGCTGATTAAGGCTGGAATGAAAAGAGTCAGGCTGAAGATATGACAGGAATGAGAGAGTAAGCAAGCAACGGACACATGGTTTTCATTTTGCCTTTGCGGTATTCTGAAAAAAAAAACTCTTCAAAGAGTATTTGGTGCTCCACTAACACATTAAATAAATACAAATCAAATCAAATAAATAATTAAACAACTCAGTCTGTTCAGAAATTTTTTCTTCCATTATAACCCCAGCTGGAGCGAATGAAAGATAATAAGATCAAAGTGAGATGTTGTTTTTTTCTTCCACGCTTGGGTTACACTTCTCTAAAAAGGTTCTAACAGTGTAGAAAGTGGGACATCCAGAAACGTGCCTGTGCTCAAGTAGAAAAGAAATTTGCACATTCCTCAACGTTAGAGTAATGGAGTGCCACCTCTAAACTGGAGGAGAAAGTTATGATACTTACTGCAGTTAAAGTAAGTGAGCAATGACAGAAGCTACTGTCACCACAGCCTTCATTTTTAATTGGACAAACTGATGTTTTTAAAAATTCCCCCCTAATTTTTATCAACACAGTCAACTCCAAATGTAAGTCAATTCGCTGACAAAACTGTCTGATGTATTATTATCATAATCAAAATAATTATTATTATTGCTAAGAACCATAAACTGAGAAAACAAACAAGAATTAAGAAACACAAACTAGACAGCAGGATGATAAAGATGTGGCTAAGAAAGATGACAGTGATAATCACACAGAGACTACAATAACCAGCGAGAACTGAGGGAAACACACGAGGCTAAATAGGGAGCACAAACAATGGACACCTGAACACAGAGAGGAGACGGGGTACGAGGACCAGGTGTGAGGCAGGGTGAGGGCTAACAACACGAGGACACAAGCACATGAAAACCAAAACACAACATGGACAGGACCACATGGGGCGTAACACGTCACAACTGCACTTTACTATCATCATGAAATGACCAACTGCACTGTTGTTACTTAAACATATAAGCTACTTGGCTGTCTACCCATGATTTTGTGTATTACATGTGTGTTTGCATTAGTTACGTAGCAAACAAAATAAAGGGATGTTTTTGCAGTTTCATTTCCATATATGGACTGTATGGCTGGGAGAATGAATGTACATATTGAAACTTTAATGATTTTTACATACTTCAAGCCTTTTTAATTCCGGAAATGTGATTATATGGGCTGTGTAATACATCAAAAGGCATCACAGTCACAGTATGCAGCAGTATGGTTGCAATACTAATATTCTGTTCCTAACATACCAGCATAATTTTTTAATAATATCAAAAACTTAAATAACTGGCTTTCTTCTGTAGGGGCTTATAAAAGGGTTGTGATTTTTTCTACAATTTGAAAACTATTCTTTATCTAGAGCACATTATATTATAGAGTTCTGAAGATCAAGCCATTTTCATACATACTGTAACATTTAAAATAATTATGAAAATATAAAAAAGTCTCTGTTATACAAAAATGTATAAGAATTCCTGCTACCAATCATTACACACTCTAAGTAGAAGCCCTTCCACTTCTCAGTTGAATATGGAATAGTTAACATGTAAATCAAATTTATACTGCCTTTTATTGGATTAACAGCCTATCCCTTGAGGATAAAAAGGGGGAGGTATACACAGAGCTTTCTTCAATCAATCCCTTATACCCGTCACTATATAATAGGAAAAAAACATATGGAAGTGTAAGGCCAATGTTTTCACACTCAAGTGACAAATCAGTAAAACCAATTTGTTAATTGTTGCCTTCATTTATAGAGAATGCTTTACTGTTTTGAACCAGGCAAACTGATTGATTGGCATAAAAATTTGACCAGTATCTAAAATTGGTCTTGGTAAACTCTCAACTAGTCTGTGCTATTATAGAAAACTCTCTCTAGGTCATTACAGTTGAGCATGGTTTCGAATTTGTTTCGAATATGGTTGTGACTTCTGTCAAGGACACACAGTGTCACTGACGTAATGCGCTGCTTTACTGAAAGAGCTGAAAGATTTTTAATAGCTAATGGCACACCATGTAAAGAATTTTAACTGCTAAATGTAAACGGATGCTGGCTATATCAGTATCAGCCTCTATAAGTATATATATGTGGTCCATGCTGAAGACATTTCTCTTTTGAGTGTGCAAACCAGCAACCATAAGCATCCCAATGCTGTTCAAACCCCCTTCACCAAAGCCATACAAAACATCTCCTTATTCAACCTGAAATCCTTTTACAGATGGGAAATCAGGGAAGTGGAGGAAAAGAGGGGGCAAGACTGCATCCTGTCTGTGTGCCTGACAGAGTGAATGAGCAGTGGTAGAATTCCTTTAGGGCATGAGATAAGAGGTTCTTAATTTAGCTACTGCCCTTAACTATAAACTCATAGAAGGACTATTTGCAAGGAGCGGCACCTAACAAACAGCCTTCCTGTAACCTGAACTCTAGGAAAAAAGGACACAAAAATGTAGCAGCCTCAATCAACCATTAAATCATGCAGTAAAAGCAAATATACATAATACAAATGTGTAGCCTACATTATTTTTAAGTGAATATATTAAATGAAAGGAATTTTGTCCTTAGGTTTGATCATTTGTAACACTGCCTCTGCCTTGTGCCATGTCCTTGTTTGTTTTTGTAGCCACAAGTATCTTAGCTTTGTCCTGTTTGTTCCAGCTGTATCTCGTCTACATCTCTGCCTTATCACAGGTGTTCAGTGTTACGTGTGAAGTATATAGGTTCCTGTGTTTAGTTTTGTCATTGTCTGTTCCCTGTTGTTACTGTTGTGATATCGTTACAGTGAGTATTGTCTCTTAGTCTAATTTTCTGTATTTCATTCCGTATTCACTCATGTTTATATTTAGGTATTTGTTTTCCAAAATAAATCCGATAAACACGCTAAGCTTGCGTTTACTTCCAAGGACCCCAGATTATTTTTATATTTTTTATAAAACATTTTATACCATTTTTTTTATATATTATTTTTATTATTTTAATTACAACTATCAGTCATTGACTTTTCTGTTGGTAGTCTTAGTGAAAAACCTCTAACTCCTCCAGTGGCCAGTAGCTTCTACAAAAGTGATAAGAATCAGTTGTGGGCCTGGAGCCCATTGTGAATGTGGGGTCAGTCTTAGTCCAACAGGTGGGATGAGCTACAGTATTTCATTTCACAGTTTGAGTGGAATGCACAGCGGTGGTGGCAAACCAAATCTGTACTGGGGTCAGTCAGTATGAAAGAATTTCCTTACAGATGGAAGAACCCGTTCCCGTAAGAACGAGGAATTGTTGTGGCCCGCTGTAAGCCTGCCTCTCACTGATGAGGACAAGGCTGTGTCTTTGTTCCACTAGGGGCTGAAAAGAGCCTATTCACTCTCCCTCTCTCTCTCACACACACACGCACACTGAGCAAGACACAAACATGAACAAAGGTGTCCATTTCTCCCTAGACACTATTGATCTATGTTAGCATGTTTGCTGAGACTAAACTGTACACAGCAGCTTGGCATCCCACTCACTCTTTAGATGCAGGCTGTGAAAAACATATATCCACATATACCTAGTGCAGCAGATAGGATTCTACATGGATGGGTTAAATTTAATATGGTCTAATTTATTATGCAGCATTTCCCAGCTGTTAGTTGTGTTAGTAGTAGTAGTTTACCTGCAGTAGTCAGTGACAGTTTCACTATAAGGCTACTAATATTTTGAACAACAAACCAACATTTTTTATTTAACCAACATTTATTATATATGAAAAATAAACAAACATAAAAACGAAATAAACTTAAGGCAACAGAAAATAAATAATAAGTAAATGAATTAATACATTGGAAAAGAGATAAATAAAGAATAATAAATAAAAATAAATCATAAAAATAAAAACTCTTATCCTTGAGCATGTGATGAGGTATACCATTATTAAACAAAACTTGGCATTAGGTGTTCAAGTTTCTCACCATTTATTCATACTGCTTACTCTGGTGCTGTCTCAGCGGCACAAAGAACAATTATACATGAAGCTCATTCTAACATTCACCAATTTTGAATTCAAGTTCTCCATGCTTCACTTCTTAAACCCATAGACAATTTCTGTGTTTTAACCCAAGTTAGTTTAAGAAGGGGCCCCAAAGCTTGAAGAATATGTAGGGTTTGACTCTCAGGGCAGATGAGAAAGACTTATTGGGAATAAACCTACTTAATATCTTAAATCAGTGTAATATTGAGGTAGGTACCAAGAGCAACAGAATACACTTTTAAGCACAAAGGAGAAGGATTTGTAAGAGATGTATCTCTTTAAAGTCTGGGGTAAGTCTTTTGTGATTCCCTGTAGACAGGTTTTAAGACCTAATCTTTCTTAACAGTTAAACATTTTGTAAAGCTCTACTAACACCACTGTTTAAAAGCACTGGAACAGTGTATACGGGATCCTGCTGAGTTTAGGCACTTATTGCATTGGTCTAATTAGCTGGGTTTAATTTAGTCTCAATACTGGGGAGACTTTGAGTCAGCGCAGAATCTTAAACTCCATTTACCAAGCTGACTTACTTGCCAGGTAAGAGGGCTGATCTTCTTCCAGTCAGCTTCACATATTTCTTTACAAAAGTCTACTTGTTGCTTGCATTATCTGTGGGACTGTAAAATCGACTGCCTTAACCAAAGTAGCAAACCAACATTTTAACCTGCTGACCACAACTGTAGCATGTAATAATGTGTTTTCTTTAGAGAAAAAACTATTATTATTATTATTAATAATAATAATAATAATAATAATAATAACAACTTTACCAAAAACATTTAGCAGCTCAAGGTGCTTTAAAAGGACAAAGTTAAAAAATAAACACAGAGGATAAAAATAGTATTAAACAAAAGAAAAATAACACAGAAGCTAATGATAAATACAACTGCATTTAAAATAATAACATGAATGCATAAATAGATTTAAATATGTATACATAAAATAGCTTAAGTCTAAAAGGTTTCTCCACTTTTTCTGTATATTTACAAAGGGTGTGTGCAGGAGGCCAGAATCTGCAGATATAAGAACACAAACAGACATTTTGTGACGCATACACTAAGCCATTTAGAGCTTTAAAATGATCATGAAAGCAGTAGGGGACACATAACTATGACTGCAGAGTGACATACTGACCAAGCCACTACATTAACCATATCTACCTTGTATCTACCTTCACTGTCCATTTTATCATCAAAAACTGCTTTGTGTGATCACACACACACACACACATACACACACATCATGGCGCTATCAAGTCAGTGTCACTGCTGTGCTGAGAATGATCCACCATTCAAAAAACACCAGCTCACTGGATTTCCTGACCATTGAAGGTAGTCTTAACTCTAAATTTTGATTTGACTTTCCTGTCTATAAAACTGTAACGTCATCAATTATATATATGAATGATGTATAAAAACAATGACACACGCTGACCCAGACAAACACACAGCCTATCTGAAGGCCCATCAGAATGACGTCTGAATGAAGTCAGTCCTCAGCAGGAAAGAGAACGGGGGCTGCAGAGGACAGCATGACTGGGCAAAAAGCTCTATGGCCCTGAGGTGAGTGCGATGGGGGAGGACTATAAATACTTTTATAAATACCTCTGCAATCCTGTGCAAAGTAAATATAATGTACGACCAATAAAGTTCATTTTAATTTTATTGTGGTCTGATTGCAATAAAAATCTGTAATATTACGAAGTATAATCTAATAAATAATCTAACAGACTATTACTATAGACAATATCTGCCAGCTGTGATTTCTTGAACATCCACTTAAATTAAATCCACTAGTAAAGTGTGTATTAGCCCTGACCTAGCAAAATTAAAATGTCACATGCTTGTTTCAACTTGATTTATTATGTAATCTCGAAAAGACATGTTGTGTGACTTTGGACACTGAGTGACAATGTTGTTGCAGAATCAATATACAGTATTGACAATGCTTAAATTCATAATTAATTAGAAAATGTTAATTATTATTTTTAAGCATGATTTTGAAATAAATATTTGAGCACAAAAAATATTTGAAAGAACAATTTCTTCTGAAATCAAGGTAGATAAACAGACAGACAGACAGACAGACAGACAGTTTTGTTGATCCCGATGGAAATTTTTTAGTATTAGTGAATTATTATCTCATTTGCTGCAGTATAAGCCTTTAGTCTTCTGCAAGCACAAAGCTGGATACTGAGGATTTGATTGCATTCAGGCACAAGAGCATTAGTGGAGTTGGGTACTAATGAAATGCAATCTATTCATCCCAGAGGTACTGGATGGAGAACCATCACTCCACAGTTCTAGTACTTCACAGCCCAGTGCTGGGGAGCTTTATCCCCCTCTGGTCAACACTTGTAACTGAGTCTAAGTGGCCTTAGGCTTATGTACAGCTGTGCTCCAGAGCATCCTATTCTGCTGGCAATGTTTTTTTTTTGTATTTCTTTTATGAAGATTATACATGCTGTCTACACAACATTAAACACCTGTGTCAGAAATTGGTCAGCCATAAGGTAACTTAAAAGTTTCTATACATTTTTGGACATGGAGCGTATTTGTAAGGTTCGCCCCTTAATTATGTCACAGCCTGGTGCTAAAAGTGACATGTTGTTCATTCATTATATGTCCAATAATATTCCATTCAACACAGTTAACACAGTCAAACCCAGTCCACCAAAGGCCAGAGTTTCTGCAACCATTATCTATAATACTCTGACTTCTATCTTAGTTAAGCAGATGACTTTATAAATCAGGTGGTTTTTGTGCAGAACAGGACATAATCATCAGAAAGAATAACACTCATAAAACTGAGCTGAGTACCTCTGCTTTAGATTCGATCGCTTCCCTTGATCGGAAGCAAGCCATGGATGAATGGGACCATAAAAGTAACCTTGGCACTTAAGGCATGGACACAGTACATCATTGTATAGATTATGCAGGTTAAAGGACAAAGAAGAAATGATCAAAAATAATAGGAAGGTCATAGGTTCTCCACTAAAAGGAGAAGGAAATTTGGTGAGTCAGCTATGTATGTGTGTTTGTGCACTGAATCGTGTTTTATATAGTCCATTCTTAGCATGAACGCTGCAGTCACCTAGAGGTGAATGCTTTTAATACAAGACTACTGATTAATAAAATATATACAGTGCTTAAAAAAGAAAAAATAAAGAAAAAGACATTAAGCCATGCTGAAGTGGTAGACCACTTTAATCACCTACTGCTGGTACACACAAGGTTATACAGATTAGTTTCCTTAAAGAACCCTGTCTGTAAATGAGAATTGTGAGTGTGAAGAACTTAACTCAACATAATTCATAAAAATACAACTGAAGGTTCTTTACCAATTTAAAGGTTACTTCAAGAACCTTTACATGACATGGAGATTCACAGTTTGAAAAAAAAGGTTCCTTACACTCACACTTCTTTTAAGACCCATGCATTAAAATGCTTTTTAAAGAACCAAAATGGTTCTTCCATGGTATCACACAAATACATTTTTCTGGCACACCTATTTTTAAGAACGCAGGTCAACACTTCAATCTCCTTGAGGTTTGCAGAGATATTCACAGACAAGAAAGTAACAAAGAACGACCAGTGCATGCTAGAATGTAAACATTACTCTGTGTGTTTAGTGGATGTGACATGCAGCAAATAAAGGACCACTAATCAATCAACTGATCTATTTGGTAGTAGAAAAAGAAACAATTACGTATTTGCTTCACAAACCTAAAATATAAAGAAGGATGTCTTGGCAAGTGAAAGCTGAAACGTAGACAATATAATGATTCCAGAAATAATGTTGAAACAGTTTCCTTTTATTTGAACACAATTAAAATTCACTAAATACATTTTTGAATTTAATTAGAACTAAATTATTTTATGTTTATATTACTTACTAATATTTCATAATCAGACATATTAGATATAATGAATTGATATAAGATTACTTAATTTGCCATTTATATATTTTTATATTGCACTGTAATAGTTTCAGCTCCAGAAATGTTGAGAAGTTATGTAAAATGCAATAAAAACAAAAATATGTGATTTGTTATTTCTCTAGAACCTTTATGTCACAGACAAAGGTACACCTTGCATTGTCTTCCTGTAATAACCTTGAACTTCCCAGAAAAAGATGTCCTTATGGCAGCATATGTTTCTCTAAAATCCCTATATTTACCTCTGTGTCAGTGGTGCTTGTCTCCCATGAACTGACTAAAAATTCTCTCATGAAGTTGGTGAGCCATGACTCATCTTTGCTTGCAAAGACTTTGGTGGATGTTTCTTTTTACACTCAGTGCAATGATGTCGCCTGCTGCTCACCTGCTTATTGTGGAATGTTTAAAAATTATTGAATTATTGAGTTGACTCAATTTTTCTGAGTGTGTTGCAGACATAAAATTCAAAATGTGCTCATAAGTGTTATTCATGTTGAAATGGATGCACATATTTCAATATTTCAATGCATTTTGAAAAAAAAAACTGCCTTTCACGTTGTGTGAAAATCATGATGGACAGATTAATAAAGGTGGTCTAAAATTACTTAAATAAAATCCAACTGCATTAACATACAGCATGGAATGTTTTGCATGTAAAGTCACTATTCTGGATAATGTAAAGTATAGAACAGTGTTTTCAAACCCTGGTCCTGGATCCCCCCCTTGCTCTGCACCATTTAGAGTTTCCCTTGTCCTGATCATGCCTGATCCAACTAATCAGATAATTTACAAGCTTTTAGTGGTTTGAAGTTAGAATGTAAAAGGAAGGAAAACTATAGCATTTACAGGGCAGGGGGGTACCCAGGACCAAGGTTGGAAACAGCATTTTGTAGAAACTTTAGTAGTATTATAGATCGTTTATTTACCCATAATAAATTCAATCTGTACCTTTTCTTGAGAAAAACATTATACATTATTTAGTCTGGTACTGGTGAAATTTCTGCTGAAAAATATTAAAATATTTCATATTTTAAAATGCAAAGAATCTTCAATTGACATAAAAGAATGAGCAACTCCACAGACCTCTTTATCTTCCTTTCTCCTTCTTCCATCCATCTTTGGCTGTCTCAGCCTTCTCTCCTCTGCTCATTATTTTGTTCTCTACTTCCCCTCCCCACCTTCCTGTCTCATCACTCTCTATCTTGGACCTAATCACACTGGCAAGACATCGAATCTGCAGCTTAGCATATGAGCTCTGGATACCTGGATCCTTTCATTTTGACCCAGTACAACTGTTAGCTGGATGCCATCCACCTTTACAGTGGAAAAGATGCTGCTTTTTGTTTATCCTTCCACAGCTTTGACTTTTGCTTCATTCACCCCTGACTTTCACTCATCTTTGCTAAGCATAATGTTGGTGAATAGCTGTGTCGTAAGTGAGCCGGAAAGGGCAGCAGATGTCCACCACAGGAGCAGGTCTGGTGACAAACTGCCTTTTATCTCATCTATGCTCTCTCCATCACACACTCACAAACCAGAAAGCTGACACACAGACCGGTAAACACACACAGCCTTATTTCTGTAACTACAAATGTGTAAAATGCATCACTATAGTCATGTGCAAAAGATTAAACACCATTGACAAATTTGATTTTCTAAATGTACACCCATCGTCCCCAGCAGACACAATTAAAAATGGCATATATCTGCAAATTGAAGTCCATAATTTCTATTCATTTGCTGAATTTAGTATTTTGAAACAAACATAAAATGAAATGAAATGTGCCATTACTTTTGCAAAGACCACATTTTTGTTTTATTTCTTCCTTATATGTTAAATTTAGCAAATACAATAAAATAAAATAAATTGTGCATGTCCTTTGACTAGGGGTATCGAAACTTTTGCACACAACTGTATATTGTGGTACATCCATATAAAAGTGAATAAATTAATTGAAATGTAATGTTAAATTGACTTAGAATTAATTATTATTAAAAAGTAGGTCTCATGTTATGGCCAAAATAAAATTATTGCACTGATTTCTATATTTTATAAAATATATATCTTGCAACTGTATAAAACATTGCAGTCACATTAAGAAAGAATTCAGAATCCATGAATCACATTGCATAGTGCAATCTGAATTGAATTTGGGGTCAAAGATTTACACTCCTGTTCTACTGTGGTACTGTGTGTGTGTGTGTGTGTGTGTGTGTGTGTGTGTGTGTGTGTGTGTGTACACCAATGCATGACAGCCATGGCACAGGCATATTCTCGACAGACGGCTGCTGCCATGGAGCTAAGGAATGGTGTCTCCCCCTTGGTGTTTTGGGATCTGTGTTTTAAGGCTGCAGTGTCACCTGCTGCACTCTATACTTCTCACCCATAAACTCTCACTTAATGCTTCGAGCCAAAGCTCTTTGTGACTGAAAACAGCAATGATGTTTATAATTTTCTGAGCTGTTCTCTTTCAGGCATTGATCTGCCAGTCAGCCTGAAGAGCAAAGAAACTGAAAACAGTGTTCAGCTGAAAAATCAATGCTATGAATAAAACATGATCTGAACAACGTCAACACTACACATTCCCATGATACCCACACCATTTGATATACTGAGTAATCTGATTTGGACCAGGAGCATAAAAATGTGTCAGTCTAAAGGTGGTAACTCAACTGCACTGATGTTACAATAATATCTAATAAAGTATGTGAAAAATCATGCCAAAACATCATAAGAAAATAATCCAATTATATCACATTGTGGTGAAGCTTGAGATTTCATATCTCAGACAATTTCCTAAAGAATCTCAATCAAATAAAAACAAATTGTTGAAGTCACCCCTAAGGATACCAAGTCATGCAAAAGAGTTGGCCCTGCTGACCTTTCAGGAAGGCTGATGATAGCAGCCTGCTGCTCCATGTGTGATGGGTTAAATGCAGAGGTTGCATTTCATTGTGGTGCTTGAGTGTGTTCACAATGTGTCACTTTTTACTTCACTTCGTTTCGAAAGACAGCATACACATGCTGCAACCTGCATGACATTTAAACTTTGTGTCTTAAAGGGCTGAATAAGAACCTGAACCTGTGGCCTTGGGCTGATGGGCACAAAGCAATTCACACCAGTATAAAATTTTAATGGTTCAAGAGCGGCTGGCTCTTAACACCCCCATCAAAAGCTCCCTTTTAAAACTGCACCATTAACTAGCAAATGGAATAATCTGACACTAAATCCACACCTAGCTAGGCTATTTCTGGCACGGGTCCGTACAAGGTTAGGACTGCAGTGACCTTCTGCAGAGAAGTACGAGTTAAAAACAGAACTGGCACAGAAGTAACATGCCAACGACTTACGGAGCTTTGATCAATAAGATTGCACAATAAAAGGAATAACGCTGTACATAAAGCAGAGCTGTACACTATTGCATAACATTTTTAGATCATTGCAATATTGCATTTAACTCATCACTTTGTGTTCAAGCACCTGCCCATGTCTTGAGGCCCCCATCTCTGTCGACAAATTGCCCCCCCCCCCAACAAGATTTCACAATAAACCCCCCATCGTTTTTTAATAATATAATAACCTCCTGAAAAATTTTTCAATAAACCCACCTAGAATCCTTCTATAAAATAAGAACACCACATCATCTAATTTTTTAGTAACAACCCTCTTCCCCCACAAAAAAAACAAAGCCAAAGCAAAATGAGTCCCAGTTACTTAAAGCAAACGTTTAATATATGCTGTTTGACCTCCAGTCCTAAACACCTGTAGTGTATATATTAGCAACAGGCTCTTTCTTTCAATGCAAAATAATGCCTACAGCTCGTTTTAAAGTAGCAATGTGTATATTTCACCCTAGTAAACGTTAATAGATAATTAACACTACAAATCCCATAATTCCTTTCGTGGACGAGTCTCGGTTCTTTTGAATAGATCAATTAAGCCCATTTGAATCGAACTTTGTGTAGCATTTCCACAGTGTTTACATCCGTGTTTTGGTTGAGGGCATTCAAACAGTATTCTTTTACGTGAAAAGTGAGTGATTATTTGCACACCACAGCACATCACAGTGCACCACAACGAAATGTGACCTCTGCGTTTAACCCAGGAACACTGGCAGTGCCGTAGCGCCCGGGGAGCAGCGCTTGGGGAAGATTCATTGCTCACGGGCACCTCAGTGTTACCTGTACCGGTCCGGGTTTTGAACAGGCGACCTTCAAATCACAGCTGCAACTCCCTAACCGTTACACACCACCACTGCTCCGCTTATACTTCCTTAAGCGTTTCTGGAAGCTTGAAGCGGACCAGCGGCGGCAGACACGCTGAATACTGTAGACGGCAGAGATGCGTGAACACAGCTGAACTTGACCTGTGAATTAGTGAACCGTTTAAACAGACGGTGGACTCGCAGAGTTCCCATTCGAGCGAATCGGTTCAGCGAACTGAATCGAAGTGAAGCTTCACAACAGAGCGGCTCAACTTTTCGCCCAGACAAAAGTGAATGCGCAACTGCGCGTGCTCACTGCCACGGTCACCAGGGAAACGCCTTTCAGTGTCCTCAGTCATACACAAACGCACGCCCGCGCAATGTGTGCGATCCCACGCTTGTGCCGCGCTCGGGCTTCCGCCTATAGTGTGTATAAGCGCAGGCGTCCTACCTGTCTCCCCGGGTCCTCCTGGGCTGTTGGGGACGGTGTTCCCACTCCGGACGATGCAATAGAGGAAGCCATGGGGGGTGGGCTGCCCATACGCACTGTTCATGCACACGCACACTGCAGTCCGGGCGGCGTGGGGAGAGTTTCTTTTCCGCTGTAAGACACAGTAAACACGCTCCGGCTGTCAGGAAAAGTCATCGGTCCCGTGTCCGCGCCCCTGTAAGTGAGTGTGGTCGCGCGGTTCAAGTGTGTGTACAGCCTCCTCGATCCTCCGCGGAGTGTGTGAGGGGCAAGACGCAACACTGCGCTCTGTGAGCAGCTCTCACTCCTTCACCTTGAAGGAAACATGCAGGCAATCATGGACAGTGATGAAGAGCGCTCTCTCCTCTTCCCCCCCCTCTCTCTCCCCTTCTCTCTCTCTCTCTCTCTCTCTCTCTCTCTCTCTCTCTCTCTCTCTCATTGTCTCTCTTTCATTCTCCCGCTCTGTGTCTCTCTTTCTCTCCCTCACTCTCTCTCCCACTCTCACTG
>JBBPDA010133991.1:0-22641 GCA_037974385.1 Arnoldichthys spilopterus
CAGAAACATTTTGTGTGACAAACATGCAAAAGAATAAGAAATCAGGAAGGGGGCACATAGTTTTTCACACCACTGTAAATGAAATGTGCACACGTGGCTGGCAGTTGGACAATTTTTTTTTTCAGTGTTTTCACAATGTGTTTTTGGACCACACTCACATACACAAAGGTATTTTGGACAGAACTGGACAGAAATTCTTGACAAAAAATAGATGTTTACAGCATCTCAATTAAACAAACAAGTCACATCCACTGGAATTAAAGTCAAATTTGAACCTGAAACCACTTAAGAATCAGCCTGACTGAGAATGCATCTTTCTTCCAAAACATGTGTGAGAGAGAGAGAGAGAGAGAGAGAGAGAGAGGTTGTTTTTGTGGTGCAGGAACATGTTGTGTCTCTCTTGTGAAAAATACGGCTCATTTCCAGGCAGCCATGTGGATAGAGTAGGTGGGCATTGGGGGAAATTTAGCCTAGCGTGACTCTCTGCTGTTTTACATGATATGGGGATTTTTTTTTGGTCTCTGAATGCAGTGCCCCCAGCTTGGTCAGCTGGACAGTGTTTTTAAAGTGTTTTTAGCATGGTGTGAGCTACAGCTGAGTTGCTGTAACACTTTTTCTTCAGTTGTTTTAATGGAACGCAGTCCTTGGGCAGAAGTTGCAGGGGAGGAAAAAGCCAAAAGCTTTGCTACGGTCAGACCACAGAGAAAAATATAGCAGGGCACAAATATAGAGACCCTAAGTAGAGTAGTCTGCCTTTCCCACACTTTTATGGTACAGTTCAGGTACAGGTCAGGTACATTTTAGGTACAGGTTAGGTACAGTTCAAATGCAGTTCAGGTTAAGGTCAGGTACAGTTTAGGTTCAGGATGGATACAGTTCAGGTTAAGGTCAGGTACAGTTTATGTACAGTTTAGGTACAGGTCAGATGCATGTTCAGGTATAGTTTGGGTACAGGTCACATAGAGTTTATGTACAGTTTAGATGCAGTTTAGGTACAGCTTTGGTACAGTGCAGATACAGGTCAGGTACAGGTCAGGTATATTTTAGGTACAATTCTGGTACAGTTTAGGTACAGATCAGGTACAATTTAGATACAGTTTAGGTACAGGCCATGTATACCTTAGGTACAGTTTTGGTACAGTTTAGGTATTGGTCAGGTACAGTTTAGGTACGGGTCAGTAACAGTTTAAGCATAGATCAGGTACATTTCAAGTATAGGTCAGGTACAGTATGGGTACAGTTTAAGTACAGTTTAAGTACAGTTTAAGTAGAGTTCAGGTTCAGTTTGGGTACAGTTCAGTAACAGTTTAGTTATAAATCAGATACATTTCAAGTACAGGTCAGGTACAGTTTGGGTACAGTTTTGGTACAATTCAGGTACAGTTTGGCTACAGTTTAGGTACAGGTCAGATACAGTTCAAGTACAGTTCAGCTACAGTTTAGGTACAGGTCAGGTACAGTTTAGGTACTGGTCAGGTACAGTTCAAGTACAGTTCAGCTAAAGCCCTTTGTCTAGCACCCCCACCTACTTTCACAAGATTTTTGACCTATTATTATCACTCTGTAGCCCCAAGTGCCCCCACTTCCACCCTGCATTTGAGCACCTGCCCTCTGTTTTTGTGTGAAGGGATCTAGTTAGAAATTAATAGAACCAGACGCCTTGTTTCTTTAAAAGCGTCCTCACATATATGAAATGGTTTTGAAGATGCTGCATGATGCCTGAGGCATTATTACAGTTTGGAGAAAAGATGCCAAAGATTTAGCTGACCATCATAAATATTCCACAGAAACACTCTAGGGGTTATAGCTGGAAATAAAATGGCTACATTTATGTTGGAGACAACTGATTCCATTCACCACCATTGTAAAGAAGTTTCTCTTTAATAAATCATTTCACACTAAACCCAACTATTACTGTGTTTACATGTCAGTGACTGAACTCAGCATGCACCTGAGTAACTGGAGCTACCCACTTCTGCCTGGCCCTGCATTTACTGCACCTAATCTGAACCCCCTGACACTTCGTTTAGTGTGTTTTTATTATTCTTGCCTTGCTGACTCACTAACATGACTTCATGCACAGCCTGGGCACTTCAAAGCTGGAGCCTCTGGAGAGGAAGGACCAGAACTGCTCTGGCCTGGATGATCGCAGGACTATTGGGTGTCCATGACATCATAGCAGCCTAAAACTGCTGGATGGCTACCATCAGCAAAGCTAACACACCTGCATGTGTGCATTGTGGTCTATGGACTTGTGTGGACCTCAGGTGAAGGTGCAGTCAGAGGACACAAACTTGTAGCTGGCCAGTGTGTGTGTGTTTACATTTGTTTGTGTGTATTTATATCATTGTGGGGTCCAGATTCTCTCAGTTAGAATATTTGGCGGTTGTGGGGAAAAGAAATTCCCCCAAAACGGCAGCTTTTATTATACCCCGTGAAAGAGGACAAAGCCGACGGTTTTGGTTGCTGGGGTGAAGGTTAGGGGAGGGTTTGGTGGAGCACAGCAGCTTTTTACACACACTCCTACAGAAGACCATAGAGACACCATGAATCCTGTAAATGTAAGAAACTAAAATACATTGCAGATTTTACGGCAAAATTTCTATTAATCTGCTTAGTTTAGACAATATGTGCTTATTTAAATTAACAAAAACATTTCTTATATATATGTATGTGTGTGTGTGTGTGTGACAAAGTGACAGTGTGTTATCTTAACCATTCCCAGAGCTCTTCTTGTGGAAGACCAGTATTACTTCTAGTTCCCATCAAACAGCTGCTTCAGTCCTTCGTTTGATGAAAGCAGGTGCTGTTAAAAAAACTTCACACATTTATGCAGTGGCTAGAGGCATGGGGGAGAAATCTGTAGCTGAACCTGTGTCTTCTAACCAGCTCACACAACATCAACTACTGTTCACACACAACAACTCATTATTCTTTTGACTGCTTTCTTGTTGGTTTGTTTGCATTGATTCTGTGTTGATGTTCCCTTGCATTTCTGTAACAGAAAGACACTCATTGCTCACATCAGTGCCTTTATAATATGTAGATAGGGGCTGTAGACCTTTGTTTAAATGTGGAGGCATATACATATTAATATGAGTCAGTAAAACACCCCATAAAGCTAGAAATACGTGTGTGTGTGTGTGTGTGTGTGTGTGTGTGTGTGTGTGTGTGTGTGTGTGTGTACTGTACTTGGGAGTATGCACTGCTGACTCAGATCTATCTCAGTTTTCCCATCACACTGATGTGGTCAGTTCAGACTGAGAGAGCGAAAAAGTGAGAGAGCTGGAGGGGTGGAGTCAGGTGTGTGAGTGATGTGGTATCCTGGACTGGAGCTCCATGAGGAAATCATTACAGCTCCCCCTCCTCTATCACTAAGCAGATGCAGGAGGAGAGCACCATCAGAGTGCCACTCTGAGTCCAGCACAATCTGAGGTCCACACCCACACAAACCACAAGATCACATTGCAGTAAAAGCCAATGTGTGTGACGCATGCCATACAGGTGTACATTCATAAAAGTTACTTTGGAGTACACTTTGGAGTGTGGAATGATGTTTGTTTGTTCCTTAAAGAACCTTTCATTAGTTGGCTCTAGGCACTTTCTGACCAAATGAATTTTCATAGTTCTTAGAATCATTGGAGGAAGTTCCCCTGTTTCTGTGTGTTCTCTCTACAGGAACTACTCTCTAGGTCAGTACTTTTTTCCACTAGAGAAACCATGAGTAATGTAAATGTATGGTCATTGGTCCAGATGAAAATGTAAGGGGACTGCATATGCCATCTTTAAACTGTGGAATGTTAAACCATGTAAACAACAGCTTTAAGCATAATAAACACAAACAAATGCACAGACAGTGCAGTCCAGGTTTTATTGAGCTTATATGCAACAGGAAATACAGTGTGGTTTTGATTTATTTAAACACTCTGCTCATGGCATCCTTCATCTTCTCCTCTACAATCATTATACCAGCCAACTGCCAACTTTGGTTTGAAAGTGTCTTCTGAGTGTGAAGAACCTTCACCCTTTAAGTACCTTTAATATGTCATATAAAGATCATTACCAACTAGTACTGGAACCACTTATTTACAGACACACCTAATAATATTTAGCAGTAATGGAAGAAACATGGGCTGAGTTTAGTGGTTACTGTTTACTGTTAATTAAGAGCATTAAAATTGTAACATAAGGAGATTCCCTTGTTTCCCTTGGTGTTTTGTTTAGGTTTTCTGTTATTAGCCATGTTCAAGTGTTCAGTGTTGCCTTCCTCCTAAGTCAGCGCTCAGTTGTGATAGAATTTAGTCACACTGGGACGTTGTTCCTAGGGGGAGGGCTGTGTAATGTATCATGCCCCTCGTGTTTCCACGTGTCCATGTTTTGTTTTGTTTAAAGCCATGTGTCATGTGCTCGTGTTTGTGTTTGCCACGCCTCGCCCCGCCTCACACCTGGTCTTCGTTCCCTGTCCCCAGGTGCCATTTATTCATGTTCATTATTTAAACCCCTGTGTTTGTGCACTCATGGTCAGTCTTTGTAAGCCTTCATGTGTGTCTTTACGTTGTTGTTCCGCCATTGTTTTCTGCCCTGTACGCCTTTGTGTTTTGTTTCTCAGTTTACATTCATAGTATGTGTCGTTTTTGTTTAATAAACCCCTTTTATTTTCAACGCCTTGCTCGCACTTGCTTCCTCAATCACCCCACCCTATGTGACAATATTAATATCAAACTAATAATTACAGGGACAGGGGCAGCACAGTGGTGCAGTGATTAGTGCTGGCACCTAACAGCAAGAAAGTCCTGGGTTTGATCCCGGAGTTTGCAAGCTCTTATAGTGTTCACGTAGGTTTTCTTTGGGTGCTCTGGTTTCCTCCCACTGTCCAAAGGCTTGCAGTAGGTTGATTGGATAATCAAAATTGCCTATAGTGGTTGTGAGTAGTTGTCTGTGTTGCCCTGGCTCCAGCTTCCCCTCAACCCGAAATGGAAGAAGCGGTTTACAAAATGGACGGATGGATGGAACCAACTCAGAAGAGGAATCTATGCTCCTCTGGTCAACAATGGAGAGCAATAACAAACAATAAGGTAGAGTTTCAAAGTTTATAAAGATGGCATCAGTTAAAGCCTGTAATTTGGATCAACAGTCACTGTTTTGGCTAGGGGGTGGGCAACAAAAAAAGTGGATGAAGATGGGCTGTGGTGGTTCATCTGGTCTGAGGACTGATTAGCAGGATGCCCCAATATCTATAAGGCATAAAAAGGGCCATGTGCCAACCCAAATAAGCCATGAAATAAATATGAGCTCCACTGTACTGTGTGAGAGCAATTTCTTCAGCACAAGACATCCCATCAAAAAGACATAAGTGTGTCTGGGTCTCTAACATTAAATGCAATGTAACTACAGGCCAGTGGTGGAGAAGGGATGGGGGGACATTCATACTTTGGATCAGTCCTCTGTGCCTAGTGTGAATACACCCTAAAACTCAAGATAAGGGCTCTGCCTCTCAAGGGAAATATCCGAACAACAGGAAACTTTTCACAAAATTCTCCTGTCTTTCCATCTGAGCTCCTTGCCACTGTGAAGAAGGTTGTCTACAATGAACCATTTCACACCAGACCCACTTAGATCGACCTTCAACAATTGAGGAATTTTGAAAAGAAAATTGAAGAAAATCCCCTTTAAAAAAAAAGGCAGTGAGAACACTCTAAAATGAGGGCGAGGTGAGCCAGATGAGCAGTGTTGGCTATTACAGCAGATCAAAAACAGAAAAACACAGCAAGAACATGACTACTACAGCAGTCTGGTTACTGTTTGTCTTTCTGTAAGACATCACATCACTTGACCAGGTCTTTTTTTTCATCCTACAGCCTTTTTTCTAAACTTTATTTTTTTAAAGGGTTTGTTGGTGCCTGTGTAAAGTTACCTGACCCCAAAACATACTCTAAATACCAGTGCATGACCCCTATAGTACACACACACGCACATACACATGCTTCCCTAAGAACAGCTGACTCCTTCTGGATGAGGTTTGGCCTGGAAAGTCCCTGGCCAGGAACGAGCTAGATCTGTGGGCTCCACACACACATGCACACGCACAAACACACACACACACACACACACACTCGCTCTGGGTCTGTTTTGCTGGCGCTGAGGGGGAAGTGGTTGTCCGTGCTGCAGCAGCCCAATAAAAGCGGGTGAATCAGGTTGGAGGACAGAGGAGGGGCTGAAATGAAGTTCTTCAGGGAAGACAGAAAGGGCGACTTGTGTTTAGGGACAACACTAATACACAACAATGTTTTTAAAGCAATGGTTTCACCATAAAACTTTCCACATACTCGGCTCAAATCATGTGGAGGCAGTTTAGAAATCTGTAGTAAATTTGCTTATGTGGTTTCTGACACTGAATGCCACGATCTATAAACATCAACAGAAGTATCTTAAATTATGGCTCTTCCAGAAATAAAAATTCAGCAGAAGCAGAAATATATAGACAAGTATATAGCCACCCCTACCTCCCCACAGCACCTTTTCTGTAGAAACAAACCAGACACACTAGCCTTTGCTCCCCATGAGCATCAGTGAGCCTTAGGTGCCCATGACCCTGTCTCTGATTCACCGGTTCTTCTTGCTTGGAGGACTTTTGGTAGGTACTAACCACTGCGTAGTGGTAACCCCTTCCCAAGAGCTGTCATTTTGGAGATGCTCTCATCCTATCTCCTCTTTAAAGAATGATCCTCAACTCGACTGGACACCCCCCTTTTCAAAAATCAAAGATGGCTGTTCTCAGTTTTGGCACCTAAGTGGTAAAATGAACTTCCACTAACAGCCAGAACGGCAGAGTACCTCACTGTCTTTAAACTTAAGACCCAACTCTTCACAGAGTACTTAGGACAATAACTACAGAACTAACAAACTCGCTACTAACTTTACATTAAAAAGGTATTTTCTATGTAAAGGATTAGCATCAGCTCAGGTAAAATCTTGGTTGACTAGCAACTTTTAAACTAGGTCTAGATTTAAAGGTGTAACAGGTTTTCTTTGCAAACTAGAAAGCACTCATGTACATCACTCTAGATAAGAGTGTCAGCCAAATGCTGCAAATGTAAAGTTAAACAACAAAGATAAGAACTTTATTAATCCAGAGGGAGATTTTAAAGCTACATTTTAAAGCAATCTGAGCAGTGCAGTTATTAAAAATATAAGAAAAGAATATACATGAAACATTTGTACATATAAATATGAATATGTATGTACATATACTATAGTATGAATAAATTTGCATAGTATATGTACAGTAAAACAGGTGGTGCAAACATGCAGAAAGTGACATGGTGTTTATAATAATATTGATGCTCACAGTAGCTGAGGTAGGTGAAACAGAATAAATTATGGATACTACCACAACAAACAAGAACATGTTGTAGTAAAGTGTTGTTGTGCATCTATAAGGTTTTTAAATGTTCTGATGGCCACAGGTAGAAAAGAATCTCAGTTCTGCACCTTGGAGCAATTAATCTTTGACTGTGTGTGCTGTGGTAACCAATCAGGGTGGCATCATGGGGTGCGGTGGGGTGGATTGTTTATGATGTTGATAAGTTTACTCTGCAGTGTGTGTCATTTTTACAGTCTGACAGTAACAACTGTAAAATAATTCTGTATGAATTTGCATTATGGTATGTGTAATTTTTACAGTCTGACAGTAATAACTATGCCCATTTTCCCTGCTTCCAACACAATGACTTCAAGAACTGACTGTTCGCTTGCTTACTAATATATAGCACTGCTTGACAGTAGCCACTGTAATGCAAAACCCAGTGTTATTCACGCATTTTTTTGGACTGCAGTGTGTGTGTGTGTGTGTGTGTGTGTGTGTGTGTGTGTGTGTGTGTGTCAGTTCCGTACCTTTTGTCTGTCTTTGCCCCCAGGCTTTGTTGAGCAGTGGTGACACATCACAGACACGCATGGTCCACATTACCCCTCTTTACCCCCTCTCCCTCCCTCCCTCCCTCCCTCCCTCCCTTCCTCTCTGATGAGTGTTCAGAAGCTATATTTAGGTCTCTCTTTCTGTCTCTCCCTCTCTGACTGTATGCTATTTTTCACAAGCGTGGGTTAGACTTACTGTAACACTCCGTGCAACTGTATGTGTGTGTGTGTCTGTCTACATGCAACTTTTTTATAAGAACTTTTTATTCTTATTTATTTATTTATTTTATTCCCTTTCTCTCTCAGGAGGCTGTTTTAAAGCTCAGTTTTCAAGAAGTGTTCACGCTCATGTCATGTCAGGTAATATCAGGGTAATATCATGAACGTATGTTTAGCTCTGGCCACAGCTTTAAACATCTCTTTATGTCTCCAGACCAAAAGCTCAATAGGCAGCTTGTGAAAAGGTTTTTGTCTTGTTTTGTATTTCATTGCATTTTGTTCTCCAGCTACAGTTTGGCTGCAGTAGAAGATACATTGATCAGATAGCACTTATATTTCTGTATACTAGAATAAGAGAGACTAATTTATAAATTACTTTAATAGACACTTTTATACACTAAAATAGGAGATATTTGTTCACTAGTCCACATTACAATACACTACCTCCATTAGAATACAGTACACACATGTCTTCTGCCTCCAGTATATCAACTTCAAGAACTGAGTGTTTACCTGGTGCCCAATATATGCCACCATCCTGACAGGTGCCATTGCAGTTAAATAACTAGACAGTCAGTGTTATTAACTTCACCTGTCAGTGGTGTTAATATTATAGCTGATCAATGTACAGTGTACCATTCCTGTAATAGTGTATGGTTTGGAAGTCACCATATAAATTAACAGTGAAAATCCAAATGCATACTTGTTTATGTGGCTTCTGACACTAAATGAATCTGTAAAAGAGTATGTTGCATACTTAAAATACATCCAAAAGCCAGCATTTACCCATTTTTGTGGCCAGACATCCACCTTAAAGTCTTGTCTGTGTGTGTTTATGCACGCCTTAAATCACATTAGCAGTGTATGCTGGAGTGCCCTTCAAATATTGTTGTGCAGAAACTTCTCAGAGTGTCTTGCTGAGGGACCCCAGTAGGTTCAGTAGTGAAAACAGATGGAGAAGCAGCAGAGGTGACAGGACCCAACCTGCAGGGCAAAATGTTTAGCCTCTGTCCCCTGTACCCCTGTCCTAGTCCAGAGAGGCACCTTGGCACCCTGCAGCCTGGCAGATGTTTTTGGGGGACCACTACTTGACTCCACTGCGGGGGGAAATACCCTAAAAAGTAAAAAGTTCACCCTTGTCCTGCACTGTCTATCACTGCCTGACAGGGTGACCCTTAAGTCTTAAGTTCTTTGCCTTGCTGGCTAGAATCTCAGTGTTCGGGGGAGACGGAGGGCCATCCCAGCCACCCAGAGAGCGTCCTGTTGTGGTCTCTTAGATCCCTTGCCATGGATATTTGCAGCACCACTGGGCATCAAATTCCTAATGATAGGGCCAACACTTAAACAGTGGCACCACTTGGGGGCAACTTTTGCCTTTTCTTACAAATACAGAAACTACAGCTTTTTCATCATGGAGACCAGACAACTGTTCCAACAACAAAATCATGTTTATACCTCTGTTTTTGGTGCTGGATTTGTTTTTTCTTTACTGGAATTCTTCTTCACTGCTGTTAAATGAAAGAAACCAATCTAATTTTCTTTATATTTGATTGACTTTCACAATAAAAGGAGCAAAGAATTGTTTTTACCAATTTTTTAGTCTTGTGTATGCTGTGATATCTGGCACTGAGACATTGGCAGCAGATCCATTAAGTACTGTAAGTTGTAAGGTGGAGCTTCTACGGCCATTTTCCAGCATATGCCACAGATGCTTGATCTGAGTGAGATCTTGTGAATTGGGAGTCATGGTCAACACTCTGAAGTCTTTGTCTTTTTACTCAAACCATTCTTGAACAATGTTTGCATTGTGTAAAGCTGAATTTTCCTCCTGCAGGAGGCCACTGTCATTAGGAAACATCATTGCCATAAAGGGGTACACTTGGTTTGAAACAATGTTTAGGTGTCAAAGTAACATCCACATGAATGCCAGGACCCAGCAGAACACTGCCCAGAGCATCATATTACGATATTATGATGTATAAAAAATTGTGGATCATTAGACTAGGCCACCGTTTCCCTTGCTCCATGTTCCATTTCTGATGCTCACATGCACACTTTCATCGGTGAACAGGGGTAAGTATGGGCACTCTGACTGGTCTGCAGCTACACAGCCCCATATGTAGTAAGCTGTTATGCAATGTGTGTTCTGAACCTTTTCTATCATAGCCAGCATCTTCTGTGGGATTAGACTAGCACAGCTTCACTCTCCACATGCATCATTGATCCTCGGGTGCCCATGACCCTGTTGCTGATTTAACAGTTGTTCTTCCTTGGATCACTTACGGTAGGCTAACTACTGTATACTTGGGACACTCCATAAAACCTGCTTTAGAGATGCTCACTCATTTTTCTTGCTTCCAGCACATCAGCTTTAAGAACTGACTGTTCACTTGCTGCCTAATATATCCCATCTCCCTGACAGGTTTTATTTACATGACATAACTTAAAAAGTAAATGTTATTCACCTCACCAATGTTATGGCTAATCAGTGTAGATATTAATCAGATGCCATTACAGTAAGGTCCTTGTCAAAGTTGTTCAGATCCTTACGCCTTCCCAGTGGCTGGCATTATGGCTAATAACGTATGTGGTTGATCTGCAAATGGTACACACTTCCTCAGTGTGAGCAAAACTAAACAATGCACTGCATTTGTGATTGGGAATATAACCAACATTCCTGTTCATTGCTTTATCACCCTATGGGTATTTTGGGGTGCCAGAATGTGAATTCACACAAACACACTCTTTCCAGCACCACTGCACCACTGCATGACCTTCAAGCAAACACACTAAAAGAAAACAAAGATCTCTCACTCCATCACTCTGTCCTTCACCCCATGCAGGTGGTTTAGGAGCACAAGGTCAGTTAGAACAGTGTGGTATACGTTAATCACTAATGTTTAATCATGAGGGCACACATCTTTCCATATTAAACACACACTCCTGCTTGTCCCCCCACACAAAGTTCTAAAGTACGTGATGAACAAAACAAAAGAAAAACTCTGCTGAATCCATCCAGGCCTCAGTGAGACAGGAGAAATGTAATGGTTTTTGTTTGTGTGTACAAGTGAGAGAGCCTGTGGAGAGATGTTTGGATGCATGCAATCCATTATTACTCACAAAACTTTGTGTTTTATGAACACATAAACAGATACAGAATTTTGTTCTCCTTCTTACAGGTCTAGAGATGTAATTGTGGTTTGCTATATTGGTTAACTGCAATTCTATAATTTATAATTTAGTATTTAAATTTATTTTCCATTTCCTTTATTTAAAGCGTCAACACTTCTGACTTTATTCTTTCTCTTTTAACAATAAAAATAGACAAACATGTTGCAGAAATGTAAATGATAATCCTTTCATTAATACCGCCTCCCTTATATTGTGTAGGTCCCCCTCATGTTGCTGATGGTGCACTGTGTGTTGTGACCCCTTTCTATCAGAGTCAGTATTCACTTTTTAAACCACACTAGCTCTTCAGACCACACGGGCTAGCCTTCACTCCCCATGCCCATCATTAAGCCTTGGTTGCCCATGTCGCTGGTCCACTGGTTCTCCTTTCTGTGGATCACTTCTGATAGGTAATAACCACTGCTTTCTGAAAACCCCCACCCAAAAACAGCTGCTGTGTTAGAGATGCTTTGACATAGTTGTGTAGGAATCACAGTTTGGCCACTCAGCTTCTTATGCTCCTGCTTCCAACACATCGACCTAAAGAATGTTCTGTTCACTTACTGCCTAATGTATCACTGTAACCAGATCAGCAATATTATTTCACATGTTAGTGTTGGTCCAACACTTAAAGAATCCTTTGAAACATTTTTTATTTTATTTTAAGGGTTTCTAATAAAGCAACCCCATCCCCTGTACCTCTGCCCAACCCCAGTGTGGCATCTTGGCACCCTGCAACCTAGCAGAGGTGGCACCACCTTGGACATAGAAGAGGGTACATTTTATTATGGTCAAAATATGACTTTCTTGATCTCTTTAACATGACCCCACAAGCTTGCAATTGAAATGCAATGTCTGTCGTGTGTGTGTGTGTGTGTGTGTGGTGGGCTTGACTGCGTGTCAGTGCAGTATTATAGGGGATAAATGTTTATCATGCCACTCAAAAGCTTCGTCCCATTCTGGCTCTTGTTAAAAGATCCCATGGCTTCAGGGCTTTATCCCTGTCTGCCTACTCTCTTAGTCACTTTGGCCACATCACATCTGTCTGCTGCGCACACATGCAAAATAAAACACACATAAAAGAAGATGAATTTCACACCTGAGAATTTAGTTCACTGCTCTCTGTTCAGCTGTAATAAAGATTAAAAAAGGAAATTGTGATAAAATTTTAGCCGCTTCAGTCACACGTTACAATATTAATAAAAAGAAATGTGAAAACGTTGATTAGATGCTGATTGGACATTCAAGGAAAAAGTTAGAATTTGTTATTCATAAACAAAATGGGATTAAGCACTAGAGATGACTCTGGGGCTAGTGTTGTTTATCTGTTAACATGTTGATTGTTATATATAATTGTGGGTGTGGGGTTGAGTACTGATCTAGTTTGTTGATTTGGTGGATTGATTTTTGTCATGTGGGGTCAGAAGCCACAACTTTTAGAGTTTACTGAACACCATGCAATGATTTAGCACCATGCTAATTGGTGGGGTGTAAGCTTCCACTACTTTTTAACTATATTAGCCTAATAGCTCATGGGCTCAACTCTCATGCAATTGTGCTTCACTCAAAAAGTGTTTCACTCAAAAAGTCCATAGAACGTGGTGTTGTTTTGGTGGATCAACACCTACCAACTCACCCTCAATATCTTTGTGGAAGTTAGGGAAATACTTCCTGGGGTAGCAGCCAGTCACAGTGTATAAGTTTAGTATAAGTTTTGTCTCAGCTGATTGATGATTTTTGGGTACTTGGGGGGAGTTGTGTTGTGTTTCATTTTTTGCTAAACATTGCTAAAGAATTTATTGCTCATATCTTTGTCATACACATAATATTGAATAATTCTGAAAATATTGCAGACATATTGTGTATTTCTTCTCTGTACTGGATCCTAGTCCAATCTCACTGGCAGGGCAGTGGTGGCTTATTGGTTATGACCTAGCCCTTGTGAATAGAAGGCTGCAGGTTCAAGTTCTTACCAAGGTACCATTGAGCTAGCTACTGTCTCACTTCATAGCTGCCTACTGCTTCAAGTGTGCATGTGTAATGGGTTATATGCACAGGTCACATTGTGTTGTGGTGCACTTTTTGTGTGATTGGGTGTGTTCACAAGGACAAGTCACTTTCTCTTCAGTCATTTGTAAAGGAGATTGTTAAGTTAATGACTTTTTGGACTCTTTTGGACCAATTAAAGGGGATTATCATGTCCACTTTGCCACTAAAACAGAGCTTATCCTGTGCCCAGTGCCACCCCAACAAACAACCCCCCACCACAACCCCCCTATCCTAGGGGAATGGACATAACACCATAAGTCTTGCTTTTAACTTAGATTATGCATCCAAAAGGCTGTCGTTCGATGGTGTTAGTATAATTACCACCATTTTATCAGTGTAGGATGATGTTTTCCTAGCATTGCAATAATGCTTATTTTGCACACTGGATGGGGAAGGAGAGAAAAAAGGGCTTTATTACATGCATTCTGATCAATAGTTGCCCAGATTTATAAGCATAGATTAGTGCAGTGAATACCACTTAAAGGGAAACAATCGATTGCATATGCCAAAAAAAGTATGCTGGCTTCAGTATGTCCCATGGGGAAATCCCCCACAACACATATCTGGCTAAAAACCCACTGAGTCACATTATGGAGAGTGGTGGTGGGTGGCGGGGGGTGGGTGTATGAGGGACATATATTGCAATCTGTTGTCAATTTTTGGTATATAATAAGTATAATTAGTAGCCAAAAATAATGTAAATACACTGACCAGCCATAACATTAATACCACTGACTTGTAAAGTGAACAACATTATCTGTCTAATTATTTAATTACAAAGGCACTTGTACCAGGGGTGGAATATATTAGGCAGGAAGTGAACAGTTAGTTTGTGAAGTTGATATGCTAGAAACAGGAAAAAGAGTGTAAGGATCTGAGCCACTCTGGAAAGGGCCTTCTTGTGATGACTAGTTACTACCTACCAAAAGGGATCCAAGAAAGATAAATTGGGTAATGAGCACCCAAGGCTCATTGATGCATCATTTGGTCTGATCCCTCAGATGAGCAAAAGAGAGGGGGAGGGGTAGTGGGGGTTGTTTTTGTCCTGACTGAATGAATGTATTTATTGTCTTCTTTCTTTAATTAGCATAATTAGCAGATGGTGTGTTTGATTAGATTCAGGAAATGAGGACTGCTGTTAGTGTTGGAAAGAGAGAGGCTGAAGACAGCCTTTGCTAAAAGAACAACACAGCCTAAGTAAGACACACATGCAAGCATAGACTCTTACATGAACACACACACATACACACACAAATTAATGAACAAGGAGCAGAAACAGGATTAACAAGTGAAGTGTGAATGAAGCAAAGAAGGAATGCACTGATACATTCAGGGGTGTTTCTGTGCACAGAGGAGGTTATGGCACTGATCTAGATGTTAAGTTTGACACCCAGTGTGACTCAGTGGCCACTGATGGGTCCAAAAGCTCCTTTAGATCCCAAAAGTGATGAGCTGTACATGTGAGAGCTCAAACATGTAATGTGACTGTAATGTCCAGATTTTACTGTAGGCTAGCCGAAAGTTAACTTCACATTCTGATTTTACAGTTCCACCTTAAATTGTGCAGCTGTGACAGTTAGACACTGTAAGTGCTGGTTCATTTAAGGTGAGAAAGAAAATTAGAATTTTAGCTTCATATATCAAGACCAAGCAATGATCATAAACATAGGTAATTCGATATCCTTTACAGATATAAAATGAAAAGAAAAAGAAAAGTAAGCAATCAAATTAAGAAAAAATCTAATTACAAGAAATAAAAATGATGTGGAGTTAATTAGGACAATACAAAGAAATGTAAAACAAAGGTACATAAAATTGCAACCTGTTGTTTCACTGAAAACAGTGAAAAAACAGGCAGTTTTTTAAAATGTCTCCATTTTGGGGCAGATCTGATCCCCATGGGGAGCTGGTTCCAGCAGGAGCCCATATTAAGAGTAAATGTCACTTCACCCTGTTTAGTTACAGCTCTTGGTACCTGACCAGCTACTGCTGATCTAAGAGACCCTCCAGGATGATTTTCATCAAACATTTCACAGAGATATTTAGGGCGCTTTTGAGTAAGACTGTGTACTTAATTCTGTATTTGATTGGAAGCCAGTGTACCTGAGAATGTGCTTTTTTTTTTTACCTGAAAGTGCTTTCTGTTCATAGACAACCCCTCCACCACCACCATCACCACCACAGCTGACTAATTGTAAACATTGCAGAAGGCCATCAGATTTATGAAAGTATATTTGATGAGAGTAAAACACCACAGGGTACATAAAAGTTGAGGCTCACCATTTCCTTACTGCACTACAGCCCTGCCAAACCTGTGCTCTCTTTTAACTGAGCTGAACTACTGAAAACAAAAAGGTTTGGACATTACTCAGCGTCTGGCTCAGGAGGTTTCTCATCTGTGTTTTGAAGTTGGAGGTCAGTTTTGTAGGCCACAGTAAGCTCCAGCACACACGCACACATCACACACTATTCCAGAAAATCACTTTAGAGAGGTTTCTACAGCTAAATCTGCACCATGCTGCTCTTTGCTTTGCTCAGATGTTAGGGAGTAACTCATTTGAATTTCTTAAAATATTTTCTAATTTCCCTAAATATATTAAAACTAAAAGGTCAATAAGTCACATGCAACCTCAACTACACCTTTACAGAAAGGCCAGAAACACCACTAGAGACACATATTAATAAACAAAATTCATTTTTATATATATACAGCTACAGATTACAAGGTGCACAAACATTGTATTGCCAACTTTTTGGGGACATTGTATTGACTCAGTATGATTGCAATATTGTGTCTCAGTAGTATTAAACCTAACCTCAGTAACAAAAAGGCAATCTTTCTGCTCCTTATTGCTTCCTAAAAACTCTTATCTGTGACTTTGCTATTTACATATGTGTGTATTGTGAATTTGTGGAGAAAACAGCATGTTTCCTTGTGAGGACCAAGACATGAAGACATTTTCTCCACACAAAGAGAGAAACACACACACACACACACACACACCTTCAGCTGAAGGAATGTTTATGCTTATTTTGATGAGTCTTTTTTCAGCCTTGAAGTGAGAATGAGAAAGTGTTTTACGAGCTTTGCATGCATTCCAAATTGCCACTGTTATTAAAACAATGCTTTGACTTCTGTAATAGAGCAACATCTGTACTGTACATGACTCAATCCAGGGTTATGGGTACCTGTGGGAGTGTGTGTGTGTTTTTGGCCTTTGTTTTGCATGTGTCTCATCAGGGCCTATGACTAGTTGACCTGAGTGTATTTCATTTTGTCCAAGGGCTGAGCTGTCCAGTATATTCTCATGCACGCCCACACACACCCACATTGTGGTGTCAGCCAAACGGCCTCCTGCCAAGCATGACAGGGGTCCAGCTCACACAGACTCACACACACGATGAATCAGTCTGTGTTAAACTGCTAATGGTTTCCACACCCACTCCCGGCTCAAGGAGCTCAGAAAGGAAACCAAAGCAGTACCATTCTCTCCCAAATCTGTTGTCTCGCTTGTGTGCCCTCAGCTTAAAGACACCAGGTAACGTTATGGCTAGTGATGTTTTTGGCTGTTCACAGTGTACTCTGACTCATGCACACACACACACACACACTTCATCTGCCTGAATGTGTCATCTACTACAACTGCTAGTTGCCTAATCCAGAGTAAGGCTGAGTGCACTGATAATTTTGTCATGCCATTGTCATCTATCATTGAATATAAGCTAATGTTTGCTCTAGAACATGTGCATCATTGTGTGGATATGTCACATTTACCTCTTCCTCTTTTTCCCCTTCACTATAAATGTGAAGCCTATAAAATAAATAATGAAATGACCTCACACAATGCCATGCAAATCACATGACAGTGTTCTCACCAAATACCTCCACCCATGACATGGGTTCCTAGACAAAACTGAGGATGATTTCTCATCAGTCTGAAACCTCATCTTCCGTGAGTTGAAGCCACTTAAGTATCTTGGTCAAAGTAAAAGAAACTTTTAAAGCCCTGGCAATAACGTGTGTCCTGGATGAACTGATCAAGTAGACAACTTTAAGTGCAGGTGTGAATACACTGAAGATGCATTGAGGACAAAGATTTGATCACTCAGACAACATTTGGAGCTCCTCTGGGTCATATGTTCCTACATTCTTATAGCAGTGCATAGGAGATTGTGTCATGGGCCATGATGAAGGGTAACCTACAAAATTGACATCCATGGTTTCACTAAACTTATAGAGCTGACTTGCATGAGGATCCACTTGGCTATCAGGTGGGCAGGAAAATGTTTTATTGGAACGCAGCCACAGCCTTTTCTTCTTTTTTTAATGTCTGAAAGACTTGGCACCAAAGGTCCATCACTGTTTACCTACAGCAGTGTATTCCAACTGTCCACTTTTGATTGAATCACACAAAAAACGTATTAATTCCTTTGATTCCTGACCATATGTCAATGGCTGTATCATGAGAACTTCTGGACATGGCAGCTGTTAGACTGGTGTCTGAAGTCAGATGTGTAGAGGGTGAACAGGAAGGGGGAGAGAACTGTACCTTGTGGGGCTCCTGTGTTGCAGAAAATTGTTTTATTTACTCCTGTTTTTTTTAGTTTTCCAAGGCCTATGAATTGCAACTTTCCCTTTTTTTAGCTTTAGGCAGTTTGCAAAAATATCTCTCCCATTCCTTGTCGAATATGTTTGTACAGTCAATCACACAGCAGATCTTTCTCATTTAAGATATTTTAAATATGTTTTTGTGTGTCTTTTGTGGCATTATTTATGCTGCCACTCCTTTGGGTAACTGCAGTGACCTCCACCTACTGAGACATATTATTCATACTCTCTGTTTAAACCAGAACAGTAAAAAAATGTAAATGTCACCAGTATTAGCTTAAAGCTAACATAATATTAGAAATGCCATAAAAGTGTAAACTAAAGGCATCGCTCTAACCAACATGATGCACCACAACAGGCCCCTGGGTTATAGGCTGTTGTCTGTGTCCTGCTGTCCTTCACTCTTCTGTGTCTGTACCCATTCTGTTTTGTTAATGCACATCAAATCTGTTTGCTGGTTACATGTTGGGAGTCCTGCTGGTTTCGATCAGACTGAAGGGACATGTTTTCGGATGTTTTATTCATAGTTGTGCTTTGGTTTGCTGTGTGGTTTCTCTGAAGCTGTCTGCCTCCCTAGGGGACACAGGGAACCCCTTCTGCTCACTGTTGGGGAAAGAAAGACTTGTGAAGGAGATCTGGGTACACAGTGTGGCGTGTTAAGAATTACAAAATATTTGACAAAACCATGTATGATGGCTCAAAACATGAGACATCAAGCCAAAAGCCAAAAGAAGTGGTTTGTGTGAGAGAAACTGAACCCACTGCCCTGAGAAATCCATCAAAACATCATCACTGTTGGAAGCACACTACCTACTCCAAGAAAGTAAGTAGTCCTTTGTTAAGTCCAAGACAAATTCAAGATCAAAGTCCAAAGATGTTCGACTCGAGTGAAGACTGAGTCCAAATGCTTGAGGTCACCAGTATCTTGTATGTGGTCAAAATGACAATAAAGAGTATAGATGCATTGTGGACAGAGTGTGTAGAGATGGGTTTTGGCAAACATATGATTGGTTACACTCTAGATGGATTTTGATGCAATTATTATTTTTTATTTTCTGAACAACATGCACCTGGTTGAGGATAGCTTGAATTTTTGGAGAGACCAATGGCCAAGCAAAGACAAGTCAAGTCACTGCTGAGAATGACTCACTATCCAAATAATAAAATCCTGACCACTGATGAATGAGATACAAAGGTACAAATACTTAACAGAAAAGTCACAATGGAAATTTCAATGTCAGAAGAAGGCAGGTTGTCCCTGAGCTATTGACAGCAGACTTTGTATCTGGGTCAATGAGAAAAACATTGTCTTGGATGTGGTGCAAAGTGGTTTGATGTTGAAAGGCGTTTGAGGAACTAATAGTGCCAACTGAAGCAAATCTGGCACAAAGCCACAGTGTTCTACCAGAGGGCTGTGGTTCAAGATGCTGAGTTAGTTATCATTATCAGAATATGAAGAAATCACATTCATGCCAACACAAACACAGACACACACACACACACACACACACACTTGCCAGAATCAGTGCATCAATGCAGAACATGAACCAGAATGTTGGATCCAGAATGTAATAATCATCTAATAGTTTAATACTAAATATTAGCTTTTAGGCTGAGATCAAGATTTGTACAAACCAAGAGCCCAAGACCAGATTAAAATAAATAATTACATTTTAAACTTGGTTTTAGTTCATTTTGCATTAGCTATGTCTGGCATACAGTACTCACACACTTAATGTTAGGTTGGAGCAAAACTTTACAGGTGCATAGATCTCCAGAAGAAGGGTTGGTGACTACTGATGTCAAATTTTAAACTTATTATTCTGTTAAATTTCATATTTTAAAAAGAAGTTGCAAAATTTGATACATCCTCTTCTAGCTAATCATGTTTGTTTAGGTGTATTAAGTATGTTTTTTATGTGTTTGGGTGAGAAAGCTCAAATGATCTTGAATTTCTCTGAATTATCTGCAGTGGTTTATTAAAAGCATTGGAACTAAATTTACCCCTCAGACCTTTCTCAGGAGCAAGTTGTAACATTTGCACTCACTGTGCTTTTAGCTGACCTGGTCATAGATTACAGGTGCTGGAAACTAAATTTTCAGAGGTTTTCATTAGTATAAGAGATGTTTAGTAGTGATGCGTGAGTAGCATCCGCCCAATTCATTGTGAGGGCAAAGTCGGCTGAGAAATATTTGACCCACATAATTTGACCCAATTTAACCACTTTACCCAACCTAGAGATGTGGGCATGACATTTTTGATAATGGGATTGTGGTTTAGGTGAGGGGTAGAGGGACACTAAGACTGACCTGCCTGAACCTGCAATTTTGTCTGGTAAGCTGTCTCAAACCTGCATGACCTGTGGGTCAACTTGTGTGCCAAATATTGGTCTACTTGTGTGACATTAAATGTGAAGGTTGCCTGCTAAGAAAATGGCTCTTCTAACTCAAAAAAAATTAAATTAATGAAAAAAAAAATTCAAAACATTAGGCCATGCACTGCTTTTTGAATTTTAATTTGCTTTCTGTTAAGAATCAAACAAACATTCAAGTTTATGACCAATTTAATATGAAATTCAAAATCAAGGTCAAGAAGTCAGAGTCAGAAAATCCAAAGCAATTACAAAGAAAAACACCCAGTACGAACTGCAAGACAAGACAATACCTCACAACTTGTATTGTTTAAACAGATAGCATTCTGGTAACCCTGATGCCCTTGATTGGTTGCATGTACGCTCTCTGAACAGGATTCTTGAATCTGGAGTTATTTCCACTTTGTTTTTTGGGACCTCATTCTAGAGCCTCACACTTATTTGTAAATTTGCTGTGTGAATTTCTAGAGCACCCATTAAAAAGAAGGTTATTCTCAACATATCCAAATCCAAACTTTAGTATTTTATTTATTATGATCTGTATTATTATTTGCATTATTTATTTATTTATTTGTTTCTGTTGTTTTGTTTATTTTTTTGTGTTTTACATGCCCTGAGCTGCAAACATGGTTTGAGTTCATAGCTCCTCATATCTTCCTCTTTAATGTCTACCAGTGTACGCCATCAAATACAGTCAGCAATACAGAGAGCAATTTCTGAAATGCAAAACATACACACACCCACACACACACACACACACACACACACAAACAGACACTTCCATGGTGGCCTTGCACTGTCTGGATTGTGTACATGTTTCTTCTTTACACAAAGAGAAGAGGAATCGATAGCGTCTCAATAAAAGACAAATCACAGAGAGACCAGTTTGATTGACATGCTGCTGAGAGACAAAAGGAAGATGGAATGGTATGAGAACGTGAGAGAGATAGAGAAAGAGAGAGAGAGAGAGAGAGAGAGAGAGAGAGAGAGAGTTTGAAAGGTTTTTTTTGTCTGGGGTCATTTTAAAGACAAATCCCCTCCGGTACTGGATCCCGGGTGTAGTCCAATCACAACTGAAGTTATTTGGCCCTCGTTGTAGCCGTCTGATTGAAAATGACATTGACGCGATTACGCTGAGACAAACCAGATTAGACTGCAGAACACTGGCACTTGCCGGCCTTCTGCAGGTGTGTCCTGCTGAGAGGGAATGCATGTGTTTGTTTTGGTACATTTTCAGGACAGAAACCCTACAAGAAAGAATAACTAACTAAATGGTCCTGAAGAACAGTGAGAAAAGTGATGCATTAATGAGGAAATAACATTAATGAACCAAAACTTATTTAGGACCTGCATAATATGCTGTGTGGCACCAAAGAAAACTCCTACCATGGCATGAACTGGACAAGACCTCTGAGGGTGCACCAAGTCTACCACAAGGTAGTCCTATATGTTGTGAGGTGGAGCCACTGCAAATTGGATTGTTTCCAGCATATCCCACAAATGCTTAGTCACATTAAAATTAAATTTAGAGACCAGGATAGCATCTTAAGCTCTTCAGTTCGTCAAACCATTCCTGATTAATGTCTGCAGTATGGAAGCCACTGCTGAAGAAGGGTTTCCTGGCCTCATCTTCTTTCCTTAGATCAACCTAGTATCTCTTCTCTTCTCTTTTCAAAGGTGATGTACATGCACCCAGCCATCTATATGTTATGTATAAGTTAAAAATATTTTTTCCTCATTGGATGTCTATTGGTAGGTAGTCGCCACTGCAGATTAACCCCAAAGCCTTGCTGTTACTGAGATGCTCTGACTTTGGGTGCCCATGACCATGTCGCTGATGAACAAGTTGTCCTTCTCTGGATGAATTTTGGTAGGTACTAACTTCTGCATACCTGAAACACAGAACCTTCTGGTTTGGAGATTCTCTGACTCAGTCGTCTAATCCAATAAGGCCCTTTTTGAAGTGGCTCAGTACCTTATGCTCACCCATTTTTCCTGCTTCCAGTGTATCAACTATAAGAACTGACTGTTCACTTGCTGCCTAATATATTTCACCTCCCTGACAGGTGCCACTGTAATGAAATAACTAGATAGTCAGTGTTATTCACTGTACTCATCAGTGGTCATAATGTTATGGCTGATTGGTTTATATATTTGAATATTTAAATTAACATCATAAATGCAAGCCAGTTAGTGAACTAGGAAAGACTCTGGTCAGGGGCAGCCCAACTACAGTGGGTTCGGAAAGTATTCAGACCCCCTTCAATTTTTCACTTTTTGTCATATTGCAGCCATTTGCTAAAATCA
>JBBPDA010134017.1:0-10000 GCA_037974385.1 Arnoldichthys spilopterus
CTTAAGTCTGATAACAGTACACTATACACTGAGTGAGCTTAAGTCTGATAACAGTACACTATACACTGGGTGAGCTTCTTAAAGAAACAGAGTTACTAAAACTACTTTTTCCATAAACGCAACCTGTACATCGCTCAGCCCACTCAAACTACATCTAGCTCCACATCCATGCTGTGATTTATGGTGAACTATAAAAAGAAGAAAAATTCGGTATAGCTGAAGGCTGTAGGGAGACGCTTTCAACAACAGGGACTGTTTGCACAAACCACCTCTATAACTCAACAGTAACCTTAACCTCAGCAGAGCAGCTTTTATGTTTTTGCCTTAAAAAATGTTGTATTGTCAAAACGTTCAGGTTTCAATCATCTCTTGCACATTTGATCATCATCATCAGGGGGCAGATGTGTTCTAATGGGTGGAGAGGAGGGCTTGCAACTGGAGGGTTGTTGGAAAAATATAGGAGGAGTGAGTAAAGTGCTTTCTCCTGGCCAGATCCACATCTGAAGGGCACTTGGGCAAGGCACCTAACCCCCTGCTCCTGGTGAGAACAGATTCACTGCCTGTGTGTGTGTGTGCGCCATAAAACCTGATTTTCCCTTTCACAAAGAGTTAAAAATGAAGTAAAAGTGACTTATGTCATTGTGAACACATCCAATCACACAATGTGACCTTTGCATTTAACCCATCACACCTGGAGCAGTGGGCAGCATTTTTCATTAAACTTCTCATGTTATATGTTAGACGCTTTGTACTCCAGCCTGGAACCCCACTGTAGGGCAGGGGAGGCCTACTGGTTAGGATGTTGCCCTTGTGAACTGAAGGTCGCAGGTTTGAGTCCCAGCCCAGGCACCACTGAGAATCCCTTGAGCAAGGTACCGTCCCACTACACTGCTCCCCGGGCGCCGTTGGTAGCTGCCACTGCTCCACATGTGGATGGGTTAAATATTGACAGTGTTTGGTTAATTTTCTGATTTTTTTCTCTTGTTTGGATGTCAAATATTTAAATATATGCAAACGTTGCTGGCGCGGTGGTGAAGTGAAAGTGACTATTTGTCATCGTGAACCCACTCAAGCACCACAACGAATGTGACCTCTGCATTTAACCCATCACAGGTGGAGCAGCGAGCAGCCCCTAGGCCTCCACTTGCTGATAGTGTAGTGGTTAGTGCTGTTGCCTTACAGCAAGAAGATCCTGGCTTTGGTTACGAGTGCCTTTCTGTGTGGAGTCTGGAAGCTCTTCCCGTGTTCGTGTGGGGTTTCCTCTGGTTTCCTCCCACTGTCCAAAAGGCTGCAGTAGGTTGATGGGATTCTCTGAATTGCCTGTAGGTGCGAGTGTGTGTGGTTGTCTCTCTATGTGCTGCTTTGTGATGGGTTGAGCCTCCTGTCCTGTGTGAACCTCGGCTTGGGGCCTGTAGTCGGCTGGGATGGGCTCCAGACCCAAAATGGTAGAAGAAATTTAGGAAATTTATGAATATGATGTGTCTCATACAGGCATATTGCTGAATAAATGTACATGGAAAGGATCTTGCAGCTGTAAACAAGTCATTTATTTATATTTTTAATGTATTTTTGACTACATTTCAAAATTTCTTTCTATACCCATCCAGACAGAGTAAAGCCAATCGTGCTCTCTTGGAGTCCCATGGCACCACAGGGAATCAAACTCATGATTTCCTGATTATAGGGCCAGCACAGACAGCTCTGAACCACTCTGGAGCTCGAATTATAATTTTATTAGACTGAAAATGTGAATATACAGTGAATATAGTGAAAGTGAGTCATTATTTGTCGTTGTGAACACACCACAGCACAGCACACAGTGAACCAAATGTGACCTCTCCATTTAACCCTTTAACCCATCCGTCTAAGAGCAGTGGGCAGCTGATGTAGGCAGCGCCTGGGGAGCAGCGCTTGGGGACGGTACCTTGCTCACAGGAACCTCATTGGTACGTGTACCGCTTTGGGATTTGAACCTGCGACCTTCAGGTAATAGGGGCAACTCCCTAACCGTTACAGCATAGGTATATAGACCAAATAATGTACACCTGCATGTCACATAGACTAGCCTGTTTCATGCCATGCTGTCTGATTTCCTAGCGCCACAGCCCAGGCTTAGCCTTGTTGATGCGGATGAAGCCCACAGCCAACTTTCCTTTTTGCCAAGCGGGTCGAGGAACAGACGGAGAGAGAAACTTTCTACTCTGCCTTTCTGCATCCTTCTGCCCTGGACATGAACCCGTAATGCACAAATCCCCCTCCCGTCACACACAAGAGGGAGGAAGGGCCGGGACGACAGGAAAGAAAGACAGAAAGGGAGGAGATGCTGGGGCAGACGAGGATAGAGGAAATAATCTCATAGAGCTTGAAATCTGCTCAGCGGCGCTGGAGGTGTCTGTTGTCGTCTGGTTTTCAAAGCACATTGAGGGCTGAGGCTGCAGTTTCGGGCTGGAGGTGGGAGATACGTTACAGCAGCAGGGTAGAGTTGTGGGTAGCATGACGGCTGTTTATATGTGAGAGTGTGTGTGTGTGTGTGTGTGTGTGTGCGTCCCTTTAAAGAGTCTAAGACACTTATGACCCTGCAGAACACTCAGTCACATCTGTGCACAAACATGTCATGTAAGATCGTGTAGACGGTAACGAGAGCAGATGCTTCCACCTCAGAGTCCGCAGTCAAGTGCTTCCAGGCTGGTCTGCACTCTCTAAAGCCACAGTCACACTATACATTTGCAATTTTGAGGTCACCTTGCTAAATGGGTTTGCCCAAGGCTGTTCTGGAGCACTGGGGCGAAAAGAATCCTCCTTGTTGGTGCACTCTCCAACTCTAGCTAACGAACCAGAAGTGTGTAACAAAACACAAGTGAACATAGTGAAGCCAGATAGTCATACACTGACGTAAACTGACCAGCCACAACATTAACACCACTGACAGGTGAAGTGAATAGCATTTGACTACATCGTTATTTCATTACAACTGCACATGTCAGGGTGGGATAGGCAGCAAGGGAATAGTCAGTTCTTGGAGCTGATATGCTGGAAGCAGGAGATTAAGGATCTGAGCCATTTTGACAAGGGCCTTATTATTACAGTCGGAGCATCTCCAAAACGACAGGTCTTGTGGAGTGTTCCTTGTATGCAATAGTTAACTGGGTCATGGGCACCCAAAGCTCAGTGATGCATGTGGGGAATGATGGCAGACCCACCTGGTCTGATCCCACCCAGGAGCTACTGTGGTGTAGAAGTGAATGTTTTCTTTGAAAGAAAGGGGTCAGAACGCACAGTGCACCACAGTCTGAGCTGCTTCAGCATCATGAGCGACACACTCAGTATTAGGCAGGTGGTGTTAATGTTTTGGCTGATTGGTGTACACTCTTCACAGCAAAATTAACTGACATATTTAACAACCTAGCATGCAAGCCAAGGAGTTAATACAGCCATGAGCAAGGGTTAAATTCTCTTCTACATAAACAGGCATGATACCACCCTGGTCAACAGTCTTCCTCCCTGTTGAAAAATATGATTGCCACCACCCTCCCCATCCCCCCAGGTCTTTAGTTTAATATTTGAATATCTGGTTTTTTGGATGTCTGTGGGTGAACAAGACCGGTGCAGGAAATTGACAAAAGTTGTCCGAATAAGTTGCGGTACGGTTGGACAGTTGCCCATTGTAGCATAATGATCTTAATGCTGTTTAAGTGAATTTTCTACATTTTTGGACAAATTGTGATGCTTTGTCTCGTGGATGTCAAAACTGAACATTGAGAAGACATCATTAAAACTTCCAGTCTGGCTCCTCAGGAGATGTATTTTCAGTATCAAGTCTGTCATTCAAAGTTCATGTTGCTAAACCGAAGTCATTCAAGAAGTTAGAGGCCGTCAGTATCTGTATATCTGGTAACCGAGAGACCCTTGTGTGTTTGGCGACCATTATACCACTCAAATTTTATTCCAGACTGCACTGGAATTGCTTGCAGAGCATTTCAAACTTTTATATTTAGCAGAAATAGCTGTTTTCTGAACTCTCCTCCTGACTGTACACTGTTGTTTTCTCTACTGCTGTATTTCACTCCCTGTCCTCAACTGCTTCTCTGCTACCAAGCCCATCCCTAACAGTAGCACAGTCCCTACGATGCTGTCCTAACCAACAGGTGCCTTCCGTTGGCCACCCCTTTGGAGTATGGCCATTTTAGCCATTGTTAGATTCATTTCCATGGCGTAAAATGGTTGTTAAAACTGAAGGAACATCCCAGTCCTGCTCTTGAAGACCCATTGCTCTGTGCGTTTTAAGGGTTTTGCTGTTCTCACACCTGATTCAACTAATCAGCTCATTAACAACCCCTCACTGAGCTGACGTGGGTGTGTTAAAGCAAGGAAAACACTCAAATGTACAGAACAGTGGAACATTGGGAAACATTGACCTACATAATAAGTTCACTTAAATAAGACCTTACAGGTTTGCTTAAGTAAACTTTAATGGGTTCATTTGAAAATGTGTCCTGTACCATTACAGATACTGAAACCATTAGAAATTCTATCTGGTTTCTTCCAGAAGAACAGTCTCAGAACTGACAGCTCACCCTCTAACTTCAGCCCTTTGCCTGTACTCAGTTTGGGTCATGCTTGTGCACGTGTGACCCAAAAGGGCAAAGCTGATGCTAATTTCATGGGGTGTGAAACCGCATGCGAAATGTCCCCAGTCCGCCCACACTGCTTTTCTTGACATTTTTGCCAAGGCAATGGTCTTATCATGCACTGGATGATGGGTAAACAGCTCTGCGCCTGCGCTTATTTAATGGAGCATAGCGATCTTTATTCAAATGAGCCTTTTTGACAAATATTAGGCCTCTGGGCCAGAAATCATGAACGCTTCCAGTGACACGGCTTCCAGGAAAAGAAAATCTGGCCTTTTGGCAAGTCAGGGACAACTAGATGCACTGCCTACTAAAAGTTTGGGGACAACTAGACTTTTTAATGCTTTTGAATACAAATGGGCAAGCTTTTCGTGTCCAATTACTTCACACATTAAACTGAAGGCTGCGTAGATTGAGCAATTTCTCTTTGCAAAACTGAAGGAAAAACAAGCTCAAATGGCAAGCATTGTATCTCTTTGCTGTGATGTCAGTGCATGCTTGCGTTCCAACATTTCAGATGTTTAAGCCACCAGTAAATTGTGTATGTATATATGTGTATGTATATAGATGTGTATGTGTGTGTGTGTGTGTATATATATGTATTTTAAAGGTGAATTCCACTTATTTCATATATATTTTATAACACTGTGTTGTAGATATTGTTCCTGCTCACATCAGGCATTAGAACACATACATCAGATCCAGACCCCTCCAAACACTGAAGAAATAATACAGAAATCAAAATCGTACATGACGTCATTATTGCGAAAATGAGTAGCTTAAGCAGTCCTTTACTGTGGCCCACACATTTGCATACACATTGCTGAAAGAACGTGGCTATATACAGCCCAGACCACCTTTGAATATGGCCTGAGTGATTAATGCGTCCTCAATGTGACTTGTCTTGGGTGTGTTCACACCTGTACTTAGAACTGTTGTAAGATGTTGTCTAGCCACGCCCCTTGTGTTTACGTGTCTGCGTTGTGGTTGTCCTGCCACGTGTATCCTTCCTCGTGTTCGCCCAAGCCCCGCCTTTCACCTGCCCCTCGTTACCCGTCTCCTCTCTGTTCTCAGCTGTCCCTCGTCAGTGTTTAGTATATAACTCCCTTGTCTTGTGCGATAACTGTTGTTATTTTCTTCTTTGTAGCTGTGGTTTATGTGTCTTTGTATTCTTAGTCCTCTGGAATAAATCCTTCAATTATATCGAAGCCTGCATTTTCTCCCAACAACCGTAATACGTTACAACTGTCCACTTGTAATGGGATAATCCGATGCTGCCTGGTGTGGACAGGGTCACTGTGATCCTCAGTGGTTCCCGGTGGAACCACCACAACATTGGAATTGGATTAAGGTCTGGACTTTGACTTGGCCATTCCAGAACATTCACTGTGCTTGAAAGTTTGTGAACCCTTTCACATTTTCTATGTTTTTATATGCAAATATATATTTCTTTGTGTGAAGAAAGACAGAGAGATAGAGAGAGGGGGGGGGCAGTTAAAGTAATTGTGTGTGGCCATAAACTCAAATGCCCTGTGTTTGCCTTTATCTCAAACGTCCTTGTCCAGCCATGACATGTTTGGTGTCTGTTACTTTGACCACGATTTTCCTGACGATGATTGACCTCTGCCATCTGTGCTGTCTGACTGACTGACTGACTGACAAACGACTGAGGTTGCAGATCTGTTAGGTAGCTTTGAAACAGACCCACTGACAGAAAAAATGGAAAGTTCCGTGTAAGTTCTTACATCACCTCGTTCTCTACAGCTATGAAGAAAACATGCTATAGGCATTGGATGAATGGCTAAGAATGGGGGGAAATGTCAAAGAAGAATGCAGGCCTATGTGCCAGGGCTAAGCTCCGGACGTTCCCAGTTAACCCATATTATACCCCACTAATTAGCATCATAGCATCACACACTTGCCTCAGGCTTTCTAATGTTCAGCAGATCTCAAACAGACCTCCTTATGTGGTTTCTGACACTGCATGGCATGCTTTTATCTATAAAGTATGAAGAAAATTGTTCAAGCTGCTCTTAATCCTTTGATGAGCAGTATACATGGACGATAGCATCATATATTCTGTATTAGCTGACAAACCAGTGGAACTTACTGACTTCCATTAACATGGACATAGTGTGCTGCTGTGAGCCGAAGGACCTCCTGACCTCCTACAGCTATGGTGCACTGTGACTGGGGAGTGATAAAGAGCAGCTAGGGTGTGTGGAGCTGACACTGAAACACTTTCATCAGCTCCACTGTCCCATGAGGAGCACGTAGGGATAATTACCAATTAGGGCTGCCGTCAGGTGTGTGTGTGAGTGTGAGTGCCGTGCAGGGGTCTGAGTAACACCCTGAGCAGCCAGCCGTACAAAGCTGTGCGTTAAATATCCAGAGAAGTTTAATCTAATGCTTGAGTCGCTCGCTGCAAATCACTTGTCAGTTTTGTCAGCTAATTATAAGACAGCCATGCGCTGGGGCCCAATTTGTCCACCTTTTCTCTATGCTCCTGTCTTTCTTTGCCTCTCTCTCTCCCCCTCCTCCATTTTACCTATATTCTTCATATAGTCATGTCTTTCTCTTCAGCTGCCTCATCATGTCATCACAGACAGTAATTCTGCATGGCTTTGATTATGGTGTCTTATTATGTAGTGTTAGATGGGCTTTGAAGCTGCAGTCTAAAGCTCCTAAATGACAAAAAAAAGTGTGGGAGAAGGAACATCCTTAGATTTCAAAGCAATGTGGATACTTTGTGCATAAAATAAAGCATGTTATATGTATTAAAACATGTAATATTCCATTTCATTGGTATTGCGTCATTGTAAAACTTAAGATCGCTTTACAATAGCAGCAGACACATAACAAACAAACCATACACTGGGTGACTCCTTAGCTGCAGGGAAAACCCTTTAGACTGGCAGCAGGAAAACTACTCATCTGCAGGGAAAAGTCTGCTTGGGGGACCTCAATGTTAGACACGGTTTACTCTCAATAGTCCAGCAACTATATAGCAACACACAAGAAATCATCTAAGATACCCTATCAAAAACCTAGCCACTTCCTGGAATACCATAACAACCACCAGAGATACCTTATCACAATAACCACCTAAGATACCATAGCAAAAACCTAACAACTACCAGGAATACCACAGCAACAACCAGCAAATCCCTAACAATCACCTAGCAACTACCTGGAGCACCACAGCAACACCCTAGCAAAACCCTAACAACCACCAGAGATACAATAGCAATCACCTAACATACCATATCCAAAACCTAGCAAGTACCTGGAATATCATAGCAATGCCTTAGCAAAACCTGAAAAACCACCAGAGATACCATATCATAGTAACCACCTAATATACCATATCAAAAACCTAGCAACTACCTGGAATACCACAGCAACACCCTAGTAAAACCCTAACTACCACCAGAGATACTACAGGACCACTTAAGGTACCATATCAAACACCTAGCAAGTTTCTGGAATACCATAGCAACGCCTTAGCAAATCCCTAAAAACACCAGAGATGCTATTGCAACCACATAAGATACAATAGCAGAAACCTAGCAACTAACGGGAATACCACAACACCTTCTTAGCAAAACCCTAGCAACTACCAGAGACACTATAGCAAGCATGCAATAACATATAACTAAAAGTGTCTTTAAACACTCTGCAGTTTCTTTAGAAAATGTACTGAAAGACGAGAAAATTTTCTGATTTGAAGTTGATGAAAAGTTTTAGTGTGTATTCTGTCTCATTTTGTGGAAATAAAAAATGAAAAACTTTATCACCCACCATATAATAAACATTACAGAACTGCAGAATTATTCATGGAGAGTATAGTGGCAAACAGAATAAGAGTTACGCTATGGTCTGAAGTGTAGTTCTGTCAGACAGTCCTGAAGTACTGCTGTGTGGAGTTCTAAGCCTGTTGGTTCTCGACTCCAGTCCCAACTTGATCCACTTCCTCATCTGATATAAGTGTGTTAGTGAAGGGAAAACACAGAGATATGCTGCTCTGTGGTGACCAGGGCTGGACCTGAGCACTACTGCTCTACACCATGCACTTTGAAACCCTTGGGTTAAGTGAGAAGGAGATAAGAGGCGAAGTCTGATCCCTGGAGCGACTGATGGACAGGTGGAGCGTTCCTTCTGAAGGTGTTACGATAATTGCTAGAAGGGAATTACCTGACATATGAACACAGGAAGTGAGCTCCTCTTTCTTTCCTTTGTGTTTGGACGCTCCCTTCTTTTCTTTTTTCACTTTTCAATTACTGTTTTCTTGCATCTCTATGTATCTTTTTTTTTCTTTCTTTCTCTCCTTTTCATCTCACTTTCTTTTTTCTTTTTCTATATGTATTACTGTATGTTTTTCTTTCTTTCCTTTGGTCTTTTTTTCAGTTGTCCTGTCTTGTCTCTCTTTTAATTTTTTCCCTCTTTCTGTAATCACTTTTCTCTTCCTTCCTTCTTTCTTTATATCTTTACCTATTTGTTTTGATATTTCTCTCCTTCTTTTCGTTTTTCTACCTTTTTCTTTTTGCTTTTCTATTTTTTCATTTATTCTTTCTTTTTTCACATCTTTATTTTTCACTTTCTTTTGATTCATTTTATTTCTTTCCTTTTTTTCTTCTTTTTGGTTTTCTTCTCTTTTTTTGCTTTTGTATTTTTTCTCTTTCTTTCTTTCTTTCTTTCTTTCTTTCTTTCTTTCTTTCTGCTTTGTTTGTGTTGTTTTTTTTTTGCTTTCTTTTAATCGCTCATCTTTTTCCTTGTTTGTCCTCCTTTCTTTCTTTCTTTCTTTCTTTCTTTCTTTCTTTCTTTCTTTCTTTCTTTCTTTCTTTCTTTCTCTTCTTTACTCCTATAATCTAGCACTACAGGGTGTAACATCTTCTGTGGCTCCATAGCTTTGACCCAGCTCCTCACCTCCTGCTCCCTGTAGGCAGAGTACACCGGGCCTGGGGAAATTTGCCAGCTCAGCGGCTGTCTGATGGACCTCCGACTCCGTATGAGTTCAAACATACATTGGCACATGGCATTCATCCAGACTCTTTCCAGTAAACGCACAGAGCCAAGAACCAACACTCAAACAAAAGTGCACGTTTGGGCAAAAACACACAGGCCTTCTCATGTATACACACACATACACATACAGTCCCATGTGTGGCTATACATACATATGCATAGGTGAACACACAAAGTGTGTAGGGTCAGCCGTGCCTGCAGGGGAGTCAGCATGGTGCTGCTGTCTCTCGCTGTGAGTGAGATTGTAAAGTGATTCATGCGGTGTGTTCCTTCGTGCCGATGGGGCAGATCGCTGAAGCTCTGAGATTGCAAAGGCTTTTGTGTGGTGTGTTTATGTTTCTGCATAG
>JBBPDA010134017.1:15000-22637 GCA_037974385.1 Arnoldichthys spilopterus
TGCTCCACTGTGCTGCTTGCTCATCGAAACAACAAGGGAAGTTACACATTGCGTCTGATTCATATTACATTTGTGTTTGTACAAACCATAGAAAAAACATAGGAAACATTGGTACATAAGAGTCCCTCTATCTCCTTCCTGTATTTCACGTTATTTAAATTTTCCTTGTATTTTTTGAATTTTTTACTTTTTTATTCTAGTTTTATTACTTTGTTAATGATATTAATGGAATTTTGGGGAGGCTCAGAGTCAGAGAATTTTATTGCTGGTAGTGACCCGTATATGACCAGAAACTTAAACCTGAACTTGAAAAGGTGATAGTGTTATAATAAAGTTTTTTGTTGTATCACAGTCTTATTTTATGTAAAAAAAAACATATGTTTTAAAAACATATCTTCAATTTTCTTTTGTTTTTACAGAATTTAAAAATGTTTGTTGCATTTACCCTGTGCCAAAGGTTCATGGTGAACAGCAAAAATGGCTGAAAATCCCTAAACATTTTTACAAGTGACTAATTTGTCATTGTGAACACACTCAATCTCGCACAAAGTTCACCACAACAGAATGTGACCTCTGCATTTACCCAATCACATGCATAATGCATATCTGGAGCAGCGGGCGGCTGTCAGACGTGGGGAGCAGTGTAGCGGGACGGTACCTTACTCAAGACTTACTCTCAGACCGACCTGTTCAAGGGACTTTTTCAGAGGAACTTCCCATTGAGGAGCTCCCTTGAGAATTACACACCTTCAGGGAAGTTTTCTGTTCGCATTTACACCACCAGTAGGAATGCTGTGATGTAAGCAGGCTGATGGCTGGTATAGTGACCGCAGAGGAGAAGATGGAGAGCAGATTGGCAGATTGGAACAACGCTAAGGACTGTTGTTTGCATGGCTAATGTTTTATACATTTTTTTTAAAAATTGCAAAAATGTTGCAATCAAAATACACTTTCGCCTGGACCAATCACGTCTAATGTTGAGCATCCCTGAAACAGCTCTGACCATGGTGCACTGTATCTTTTGACCCCTTTCTATCAGAGTCAGCATCACTTCGTAAACCACTGTAGCTCTTCTGTGGGACCGGACCAGCTGCCCCTCGGGCACAGGTGTGCAGCCCACTGCTCCTGCTCCTGGTGTGTATGTTCACAGGGGTCACGGATGGGTTAAATGCACATTTTCAGTGCACCAGTGAAAAGTTCTCTGTATTTGTGCATGTTCTTCACCCCTGCTGTGAAAGAATCCCAGGTAGCTCCTCATGAAGCAGACAGAGAACATCAGTGTGTGAATCTGCATTAAGGCGAAAAGAGAGGGACTGAGACGAGTCTATGAACTGACTGTCTCACTGTTTCAAATTATGTGCTTTATATATAGGGTGGCACAGTGGTGCAGTGGTGAGGGCTGTCACCTCACAGCAAGAAGGTCCTGGTTTCGATCCCTGGGTCGGCCACGGGTGCCTTTTTGTACAGAGTTTGCAAGCTCTTCTCGAGGTTGCGCGTGTTTCCTCCGGGTTCTCCGGGTTCCTCCCACAGTCCAAAGGCTGCAGTAGGTGGACTGGAGACTCTAAAAATTGCCTGTAGATGTGAGTGGTTGTCTGTCTCTGTGTTGCCCTGTGATGGGTGGAGCCTCCTGTCCTGGGTGAACCCCGCCTTAGGCCCACAGTCAGCTGGGATTGGCTCCAGCTTCCCCGCGACCCGGAAAGGGAAGAAGCAGTTTAAAAATGGATATCCATCCATCCCCCAGGGGGGCACAAACTTTTGCTTTAAGCAGATGAACCAAGATTCTGAAAAGATTTTACTGTAATACAAGCCTGTGTGTGCATTAAAGCCCCTGGAAATTCTCCCAGTGAACACTCATCTCAAATTGTCCTGGGACATCCCAGCATGCCTTTCACCTTACCTCGAACCCATGGTCCAGGAACCTGCTTAGAGAGTGAGAGTGATCACAATACCAAGGTAACAAATCTCAGAAATGAGAAGCTAAAGAGCTTAGCTGGCTTTAGAGATGGCTAAGTTCACACACACACACACACACACACACACACACACAGGCCAATCGAACACCTTTTTCCACAGTGCATAAGCAGCGTACTGCACATCAACAAAGAAATTTACTCAACTTTATTTATTCAACCACACACTCACTGGCCCCTTTTATAGGCTGGTCCTGACAATAGTGGGCTGTGATTGGTCTCAATAAAAGGATACTGTGATTGGTCAAGACGTGAGTGTGCTGTGATTAGTCCAGATGAGAGTGTTTGCTGAGTGGTCAAGACGAATAATGTGCCATTGACTGGTTCAGGCGAAAGTGTACAGTGGTTGGCCCAGGCAAACGTGTACAGTGATTGGTCCAAGCAAAAGTGTACAGTGATTGGCCCAGGCAAAAGTGTACAGTGATTGGTCCAGGCAAAAGTATACAGTGATTGGCCCAGGCAAAAGTGTACAGTGATTGGTCCAAGCAAAAGTGTACAGTGATTGGCCCAGGCAAAAGTGTACAGTGATTGGTCCAAGTAAAAGTGTACAGTGATTGGTCCAGGCAAAAGTGTACAGTGATTGGTCCAGGCAAAAGTGTACAGTGATTGGTCCAGGCAAAAGTGTACAGTGGTTGGTCCAGGCAAAAGTGTACAGTGGTTGGTCCAGGTAAAAATCTACAGACAGAGGAAATACAGTCCTTGCCACATGAGGATGGAATTGTGCTAATGTAACTTTATACCATGCCAGAGACAACTGCTTTAGCTACTCCAATAATATCTGGTCAGCCATGGTCATGTGGTCAGAAATTGACCAATAATGACTGAGGTAGCGAGACAGCTCTAAACTATGCCTAAACTACTATTAGTGGATCTAATTGGTCTAATTGGTTTAATGAAATGGAGTACAAGGGGTGTTTCTAATAATGTGGCCAGTTAAGGGGATTGCAAGGGAGGTGTTTCTAATAAAGTGGCCAGTGAAAAGGAGTACAAGGGATGGTTCTAATAAAGTGGCCAGTAAGGGGGGTTACAAGAGGGGTGTTTCTTTAAAAGTGGCCAGTGAGGGGGAGTACATGGAGTGTTTCCAATAAAGTGGCCAGTGAAGGAGAGTACAAAGGGGTGTTACTCTTAAAGTGGCCAGTGAGGGGGAGTACAAGGGAGGTGTTTCTAATAAAGTGGCCAGTGGGGAGAGTACAAAGGGGTATTTCTCTTAAAGTGGCCAGTGAGGGGGAGTACAAGGGAGGTGTTTCTAATAAAGTGGCCAGTGGGGAGAGTACAAAGGGGTGTTACTCTTAAAGTTGCCAGTGAGTGGGAAAACATAGGGGTGTTTCTAATAAAGTGGCCACTAAGGGGGGAGTACAATGGTGGTGTTTCTAATAAAGTGGCCAAAATGAGCGGCAGCACACTGCAGGTGCTCCTAACATAGCGAAGGGTGGCGAGAATCAATAGAGGAGCTAGAAGCAGAATCAGACGTGCATTGACGTAGACAGAAATACTTTTGAAAAGACTTTCCACGAGTGAAATTGCAGCATCTTGGCTCAGATTCGACACTTCGACCCCCAGCCTGAGCCTTCGGCGAGAGCCGGAACAGAGCGAGGGTGAAGGGAGTTGAGTCCTTAGCAAGAGACGAGAAGTTCAGAACGACCCAAGAGATAGCGGGAGAATAAGAAAGGAGTGAAAGAAAGAGCGATGCACAGGAAGCATCTCCTAGACGGCTCTTTAAAGACGAGGAGAAGTCCCTCCGGACGCCGAGGGTTCACGGAGAAGTCAAGGGAGGCGGAAGACAAAAGGAAGAGAAAGCGAGTCGGCGCCAAAGCCGGGTGAAGACGGCCCTCTATTTATACAGGCGGAACATATCTGCCTTTAGAGAGGGCTTAAGCGGCGGACTTTTCTTTCCTCTCGCTCGCTCGCTCGCTCGCTCGCTCTCCTTCCTTGGCTAAAGCACGTTTCGTAACAGCCCCTGTCGTCTCCTGGAAAGCCCAGTGCGATGAGGGAGGATTAAATGGGAAACAGTGTCAGGAGCTTATGGACAAAACTCTCCTCTCTCTGTTCCTGTCATGATACAACTAAAGCTGGGGTCAAGAGAGGTCACCCATGGCCATATGTCGCGCTCCCCTATGGCTGGAGCCAGAGATGAGAATCATGGCTTTGTATTTACACTGATCAGCCGTAACATTAACACCACTAGCCTAATGTTAAGTAGGCCCCTTTGCCATTTTGATCACTAAGTGCACATGGAGATGCTCCTTACGCTCGCCCATTTTTCCTGCTTACAGCACACTGACGTCAAGAACTGACTGTTCACATCCTGCCTAATATAGCCCACCCCCCTGACAGGTGCCATTGTAATGAAATAGCTAGCGAGTCAATGTTATTCATGTCACCTGTCAATGGTGTTAATGTCATGGCTGATCTGTGTATGTACCCTCCAACTATGGGCATCTCGGCGCCGCTCATGTTTCCATGGCGGCTGTCGGATTTGCTGTAATCCCGCGGGTGAACGGAGGAGTCGGAGCGGAGCGCGACGTAACGTGGAGCAAGACATTCTCTCAAATCACCATACAGCAACGCTAATCCAGCCTCACACACAAATGAGGCTGCTGTGGGTTTGCGGCTGTTTTGTGCATGTGTGTGTCTGTATTTATCAGTTGGTGGGGACCAGATACGCCCCGGGTGATAAACGTTTGGTTTGGGGTGAACAGCACCCAACGCCTCCTCACACCTCCCCTCCAAAGTAAGAGTGCAGAGCAGTAAGGCCATATCAGATTTTTCGGGTGCTGAGGTCAAGGTCACACTCATAGAGAGGCAATACCCCACAAGAGAGGAAAACCAGCTGGTGTGTGTGTGTGTGTGTGTGTGTGTGCATCCATGTGTGTATTGTACATGGTTATTACAGCCATGTTTCGAGCTCTAGAGCATCAGCAGAATATGTCAGATCTTCAGATGAAAAGTTCGGCCTGACATTCTCGTAATTGTTTGTCACAGATATGTAACAGTGGGATTTAACTGAGCTATTGGTGTAAAACTTCACTCAAATTAGTGAAAAAAAACACAAAAAGACCCTGTTTGCACTAGGTTCGTTCGGTCTCGAGCAAACACATAGCCATGGGGAGGAAGGGGCCGTGTTCTCTGGTCAGTCACAGTCATGACACTCTTTGCTTCACTGCTGAATGGGTGAGGTATCAGCTGCAGGTCCGGTGAAATTATGATTATGAGACTAATCTCCTGCTCCTGCTCCCATTTCCAGACACACAGACAGGCGTTCTCTCTCTCCTCTCTCTCTCTCTCTCTCTCTTTCTCCCTCTCACTCTTTCTCTTTATCTCTCTGTCTCTCCCCCCTCTCTTTGGCTTTTTCTCTTGCTCTCTCTCTCTGGCTCTCTCTCTCTTTCTCTCTCTCTCTCTTTCTGGCTCTCTCTCTTTCTCTCTCTCGCTTTCTCACTATCCTCTGTTTCTATTCCTCTTTTCTTTTTCTCTCCTTCTCTCTCCTCTCTCTCTCTCTGTCTCTCATTCACCTTCTCTGTTTCTATTCTTCTCTCCATCCTTTCTCTCTCTCTCTCTGTCTCTCATTCTTCTTGGAGTGAGGGTGTCCTTTGGAGAGAGCAAATCTGAAGTGATAAATATAACATATCTGTCCACTGTGAATGAAGAAAATCACATCCCTGTGCTAATTCCTGCTAGCGTCCTTATGGGATTCTGGTAGTATTGTTAGCGCTAAGCTAACAACACTGCACAAGAACGCTTGTCGCCTTTTAAACATGCTCATCTGAAGCTTGTTACAGACGTATGAAGAGTGAGTCCTTCAGTAAAAGGCTCTGACACGGAGCTGCTGCTGTTTAGCATCAGACTGTCACTGCAGTCAAGGGCATGTCTAGAACTTCCAGAGCATCCAGAGTGACGTTCCCAATCACAAAACCGTTCTCATGCATTGTAAATAAGAACGTGCTTGGCTTACACCTCATTATTGGAGAGTCATTTGAAACAAGGCCTTCAGTCCAGCATCTGAAGGCCTAACCATTGGGATAGACCCAGCTGTGTCTATCTGGACACCACAGAAGAACATGCATTCTGACTGGAACATCTGTTGAACATTTCAAGAGTTTAAACCTGTTTTCTCTCGCCAAAAGAGTGGCACTGCAGTATTTGCCCTGGTTAACTACTGTATGTATGCATGTGTAACATGTGGCCACAGTCAGGACAAATCAATGTCCTCCATTTGTGTCATGTTTTGGACCATGTAGAAATGTCCTTATCAATGGACCAATAGAAATGACTCAGACAGATGTGCCACTAAAAATGTTGGTCCCACTATTTTGCCGATTGTGTTCTCTTAGGGTGCTGGGGCCCTGGAATCGTCCAAACACCCCACTCACCAACCCCCACCACCACCGCCTCCACCACACCCCCAACCCTTATGGCATTCAAGGGAGAGAGAAAGAGAGAGAGAAAAAAAAGTGCACTCTGATCGCAGACATGTCATTAGGTTGAGATTTCATGGTGTGTGTGTGTGTGTGTGTGAGGGTGCTTTAAGTGTGAGTATTTGCATGTGCTGTGATTGTCGAGTGGAATGTGTGCATACACTCGTGCGTTACAATGAATTTTCATGGCAACAATGTGTGACCATGTGTGAACATATATGTGCATGAATCTGACTATGTTGGTATGTGTGATCCTTTGTGTGTATACAGCCAAAACATTAAGACCACCAGCTTGATACTGAGTGTATCCCCCTCATATAGCCCTGACTGTGGTGCATTATGTTCTGAGCCCTTTCTATTAGTCAGCATCACTTTTTAAACCACAGTAGCTCTTCTGTGGGATTAAACCACTCCCACATGCATCAGTGAACCTTGGGTGCCCATGACGCTGTCGCCGATTCGCCAATCGTCCTTCCTTAGATCACTTTTGGTAGGTACTACCTACTGCACACCTGGGACACTCCAAACGACCTGCTGTTCTGGTGATTCTCTGACTTCATATCACAAGGCCCAAAGGTCAAAGTGGCTCAGATCCTGACATCTGCCCATTTTTCCTGCTTCCAGCACTCTGACTTCAAGAACTGACTGTTCACTTACTGCTTAATATATCCCACCCCCCTGATAGGTGCCATTGTAATGAAAGTGAATGTTCTTCACTTCATCTGTCAGTGGTGTTAATGTTATGGCTGATCGTTGTAAGCATTGGGGTGTAGTTGTGTGAATGTGTATGTAAGCATGGTGTATGTGTGTGAGATTTTGTGTCTGTGTAAACACCTGTGTGTGTGTGTCAGGTATATTTTGTTGTGTTGTATGGGTTCAGACACGATCAGTGCTGCTCAGTGCAGCTACGAGAGCCTAATGATTACGAGTGTGATATGTTTCTGTAATTCCCGGCAGAGTGTTTAGAGGAGTGTGTGGACAGGTCCCTCAGGAGCACTAATGCTGCTTCATTAGGAGAAGGCTGGGTAATTAGTGTCCCGCAGGACTAAATCACAGAGGAAGCTCTCTCTCGCTCTCAGACGGGACCGCGTCTGTACAGCAACGAGATAAAGCTTCTGTCTGTTCACTTCATCTCTTACTCGTCTTAGGTCAGAAACGTCCTCCATCCAGTCTGTGGATCTATCTATCTATCTATCTCTCTGTCTATCTATCTATCTATCTATCTATCTATCTATCTATCTATCTATCTATCTAT
>JBBPDA010134027.1:0-22636 GCA_037974385.1 Arnoldichthys spilopterus
TAGTTTTTGTAAGCACTTGTCACATGTAGTAGTTTTTGTAAGCACTTGGCACATGTATCTATTGCTGTAGTAGCTCTATGTAGCTAGTGTAAGCACAATTGTTCTACTGTAGTAGTTTTTGTAAGCACTTGGTACATGTATCTATTGCTGTAGTAGCTCTGTTTTTTTGTATTGCTGTTATTTATTTTATAACTATGAGCAATGCATTGGTCTTCCATGTAGCACCACTCTCAGTGTTTCTCTATGCAAAGCGAATGTTTGATTATTTCCTCTGTCCTGGAAGTCAGCCAAATTATTAAATGTAAATGTAAATGAGTTCACGAATGATTTTATTCAATTTACATCTGTACCTCATTCTTGTTAATTTCAAGTGCCAGCTACAGATGTGATCTTATTAAAAACAACACAATCTCTTTTTAATTTAGTTTGAATTACAATGTATTGTGTTTTTGGTTGGACACTAATAAAAAATACTAAATGTGGTTGATTTATTTGGAGCTTGGAGGCACTGAGGACACTGTAACAAAAAGTGTCTTTAAAAAAAGGAGTATACAGTGAAAATCACTTGCACGCATTGTTTTCATGAAAAAAATCATCACAGACAAAGAAAATGTTTTAAGTACTGCTATATACCCTACCTGTGCGATAGTACGGTCAGGACACCAGCTCCGGATCAGCAGTAGCTTGTGGAAGGCATCCAAAAGGCTGTCATAACCATCAGGAAGTGGCACCTCCTCTGGAGCTGCTTCATCAAACCAACTTCTCCAGGCTCTGTCATTGTGTGCCACCTGTGCTAAGAGTCTTGTAAAGGGGTGCAGGTTTGACAGGTGCACCAAATTTAGCCAGGTCATGTCCAGGATCCAACGCTTTGGTTTGGGCTCCACTGAGTTCAAATCAAGAGAAGCTCCCCCTAGCAAAAAAGTGGAAAGTGGAATTTTTGGAATTCGTTTGCGACTCAAATTTGCTAACTGACCGATGGGTATGCAGTTACTGTTGAGTTATTGTTGAGTGTAGACTGGCAATATGAATTATTTATATTTTTATGTTTGGATATAGGTGATTTCATTTGTAGCAGTAGTTTAACACACCTTTTAAAAATGTAAAAATATATACACATTTTAATAGCCTATCAAACTGTCAAGGCCATTATTGAAACATCCTTCACCTGCATAAATGCTAGCTTGCATTAGTTTACATATGCAAAATAGTAACATGGAATAATCATCACTCTTGCCTGTTCAGTATTTAGATCTGGCTAAATCCCTATTTATAACAATACAGGCAAGAATAAATAGCATGAATTACTTGCTAAACTCTGATTATGTTAGGGTTTTGGAACAGGACTAAGGGGAGCAAAGGGACACCACTTTCCCTGCCTAGGGGCTTGTATCCATGCAGCCGTGTTTGTAAGGTGAATGTGCCATGGTTCATGCCACCGGGGGTGGGGTGGGGGTGGGGGGGGGGGTGGTACACTGCTAAACTAGCCCTGCACTGAGAGTCTCTCCCTTAATCCTAAAAATCTTCTACTTCTTCAGCTGCTGTTGAGAGGATCCTAATCATGAGTATCACAACTTGGTTTGGGAACTGTTTTTGTGTGGGAATTTTGTTTGCGAATTTGTGTGGGAATTCTAACTCTTAGTTTAAGAGAGTTCTTATAGAACAAAGCTCGTGGCGCTCCTACCTTCTCGCGTTTTGTTCCGCGTTTGGGTTAACCACCCTGCTACATCGGGCTAACGGTTAAGCTAACGCTACCACATATTCCATCCAGCTCGCTGTGCAGTGTTAGCTTGCTTGCTAATAACTTATCCTACCAGATTTCTGTTGTTAGCGGATGTGGCTAGATTTTCTCCTCCTTCCTCATCGGTAAGTGACATAGTCAGAGCCACAAGGCGTTAACCCAGCGGAATACGTTGCGCTGTGTGACACGGTCGCGAGACAGACCGTACTGATCGAGCGATTGTGGAATAAGAACGGTGTGTTCTGAGTGGAGTTCCAAAACCACGTCGCGAGCCGTGGTGAGGTGGAGGCGCTTTGTCAGGAGCTCTCGTCTCTTCTCACGCTCGTTCAGGAGTTGTCAGTTTCAACCCGTGTCCCGGAGCCAGTGATCCATCTACCCCCCGAACCTAAGATTGCTTTACCGGAAAAATGTAATGGTGTAGATGGGAGGTGTGAAGTCTTTTTTACATCTCTTGATCTCGTGTTCGAGTTACAGCCCACCACATACCCCACGGATCAGAAAAAGATTGCACTTCTTGTCTCCCTCCTTACTGGGCAGGCAGCAGAGTGGACAATGGCCATCATTCATTCTGATTCACCTCTGAACTTATCATATGGACTTTTTTCTTCCCAACTTCGTCAAACCTTCAGCCAGCCCAACAGCGAAGTGGAAATCGATGCCAAGCTCTACCACCTGCGGCAGGGCAGCAGTTCGATGAGTCTTCATCTACTTCTGGGGTTGAGTCTCCACCTCCAGCCTCCTCAGGAGCTGGGGAACCCATGCAAATAGGAAGCACTTCCCTGATCATGGTGGAGAAAGAAAGATGGTACCCCGAAGGCCTCTGTGCTTACTGCGCCCCCCCCCCCCCCCCAATCACCATCAAGCAGTTTGTCCTCTCCATCTGGGAAATGGCCAGGCCCAGGAAGTACAAGGGGGGGCTTACCGGGCTCCAGTTTCACAGTTATTGATTCTCTGTTTCCCGGCTAATGGTTCATCTTGAGACCATTCAATTCCTTGTCACCCATATCGCTTCACCTCCTCTTATACTGAGACATCCCTGGCTGCTGCTACATGACCCCTCATCTCATGGACACAGCAGTGAGTTCTTCAATGGGGCCCGACCTGTTCTGAGCTGTGTTTACAGGCCAAGGTTGGGACGTGCTCTAGGGAGTCCGAGGCCCCAAAGTCGAAACCAATGCTATTCCTATGGTGTACCAAGACCTGGCGGAGGTCTCCTGTAAAAAAAAGGCTACCACCCTACCACCTCATTGGTCATACGACCTGGGAATCGACATTCTCCAAAGGTCATCGCTACCCCGTGGAAGGCTTTATTCCCTATCTGCTGCCGAGAATATGGCAATGGAGAAGTTCATTAGTGAGGCCCTTTGCCATGGTACCATCAGGCCCTCTACCTTGCCTGCTGCCGCAGGGTTCTTCTTTGTTAAAAAGAAAGATGGAACCATCCGTCCTTGTGTCGACTATCGGGGGTTCAACAAAATTACCATCAAGAACCGACACCCTCTCCCCCTCACTAATACTGCCCTGGATGCCCTCTCGGGCACCATGTACTTCACCAAGTTGGACCTGCGGAGTGCCTACAACTTGTTGCGCATCCGAGAGGGTGATGCGTTCATCACTCCCACGGGTCACTACAAAAGCCTGGTCGCGCACTTACCCCGAACTCTTAAGCAGCTTCAATGCTTTCTGGGGTTTGCTAACTTCTATCGTCGCTTTATCTGGGGCTTCAGTACAGTTGTTGCACCACTTACCACCCTGACCTGTCATTCCCCTCAATCTTTCCACTTCAATTCGGCTGCCACCCAGGCTTTCCATCACCTCTGCAAATTGTTCACCACAGCTCCTATCCTGGTTCACCCCGACCCCACTAAACCATTTATTATGGAGGTGGACACTTCAGATGTGGGTGCTGGAGCGATTCTTTCTCAACATGGTCCAGACCAGAAACTACATCCTTGTTGTTTCTTTTCCATGGAAATTTAACCCCACTCAGCAGCGCTACGGTGTAGGGGACCGTGAACTGCTGGCCATCAAGTGGGCTCTGGAAGAATGGCAACAATGGCTTCAAACCAAACAGTTGAACCCTCAACAGGCACAGTGGGCTCTTTTCTTCGAACAGTTTGATTTCCATCTCTCGTACCGTCTGGGATCCAAGAACACCAAGGCTGATGCTCTCTCTCATCAACATCAGGCCAAAGCCTCCCAGACAGACCCTGCGCCTATCATCTCCATCCAACCGGATCATAGCACCACTCCATTAGCAACTGGAAACCAGGGTGCATCAGGCACAGGCCTTGGCGCCAGCGCCGGCAGGTGTGCCATCGGGACGACTCTTTGTTCCATCCACCGTCCGGACTGAGGTGATCCAGTGGGACCACTCCTCCGCCCTCACTGGACACCCTGGGGTGCACCGGACCCAACAGTTCATTCAATGGGCCTTCTGGGGGCCCAACCTCATTGCCGACATCAAGGAGTTCGTTCAGGTGTGCCCAGTGTGTGCCAGGGCCAAAGAGACTAATCACCTCCCGGGGAACTCCAACCTCTTTCTGTTCCACGACAGCCTTGGTCTCACATTGCCGTTGATTTTATCACGGAAGTATACTGCCGAGCTGATTTTAGAGCATGTAGTCTGTCTGCATGGGTTCCCCAAGGATATCGTCTCGGACAGAGGGCCTCAATTCATAGGCAAATTTTGGAAGGCCTTCTGCTGTCTGACCGATGCAACCTGCAGTCTGTCTTCTGGGTACCATCTTCAGACCAACGGTCAGATGGAGCAAACCAACTAACAACTGAAGCGCTTTCTGCGTTGTTTCATCCCCAACCACCAGCGCTCATGGGCCAACTACCTCATGTGGGCTGAACTGTCTCATAATCCCCTCACCTCCTCCACCACAGGACTCAGCCCCTTCGAGGTATGCTATGGGTTCCAACCTTCGATGTTTGATCATCAGGAACTGGAGGTTGACATCCTGTCAGCCCAACAGTTGGTTCACCAGTGTCGGCAAATTTGGGGGAGGTAACAAGGTATTGCTTTCCACCCGCAACCTCCACCTCCACACGGAATCATGTAAGCTCACTTCCCACTACATTGGTCCATACCGCATCATCCACAGGATCAACCCGGTCACCTACCGGCTCCAGCTGCCTGCTACACTCCGCATCCACCCAGTTTTTCACACTTCCCAGCTTAAACCCTTCGTCACTTTTACTATCATGCCTCCAGAACCTGCCCCCCCCCCGCCACCTCAGATCATCAAGCGTGGTCCCCGATTCTTGCCCTCGGGGTTGGGGCACCCAGTACCTGGTCGACTGGGAAGGTTACGAACCTAAAGAATGATCTTGGATCCCGGCACGTTTTATATTGGACCCTGAATTGCTAAGGGACTACCGTCATTGGGTCTCCTCCCATCCAGAGCCGCCTGGGCCTGGGAATATTCTCAAGGTAGATTTACAGGAAAAGAAATAATGTCAGAGGAGGCTAAGGCAGTATAGAGAATAGAAAGGAAGGACAGATAAAGCAAAGGTAGAGTGGATTTTAAAGTGAAGGGGAAAAGCTGACTAGCTGATCAGCCAAGTTCATATTAGTTCTTATATTTATATCAAGGCCCGACACTTGAAAATAGTTTCTCCTTAAGGGAAAATGAGAAGCAAGCCACTGGACATTATATGGAAATCTAGTTAGCCATATGTAAGCTAAGATAATTATTAATGTTGAGGCTAATTATTTTTTTCTGCTGCATTCAGATGTTAAGAAAAATAAAATTAAAGTGTATAAATTAGCCCAGCTTGCAAAAACAGCACCTCACATCTAAAGCTGAGACTGCTTAACAATTACATTTTTTGGCTTACTTTTTCTCAATATGACCAATCCAGAAAAAATACCAAATTTGTTACTAATTACTACCTATAGTGTATCTAAAGTGTAAAATGTATCAAACGTATCAAACCCAGTCAGATCTCCATTTGGCCCAATGGGATGCTTACAGAATACTTTTTATTCCCTATTAGTGTAGCACCTTTAAGACTTAAGGCAGAAAAACTTCAAGCTTCAAAAGAGAAAGTCAAACACAACTTTGTACAAAAACTTGAGAATAAACATCAGCTCACTCAACTGGAATCATTCCTGGCTGACTGTCAAGAGTATGTCATGTATTTGGCAGCAAGATTTCTTAATAGAACCAAAATATATGATCACATCACCCTGTTTTATCTAACTTGCATTGACTCCTGCTCAGATTTTGCATTAATTATAAAATGCTGTTATTGACCTATAAAGAACTAAATGTTCTTGCACCACAGTATCTGAGTGAACTTTCCCTCTCTTATGATCCACCACATACTTAGATCAAAAAGTGCAGCGGGCAGAAGTTTCTCTCATAAAACCCACAGTTATGGAATAATCTTCCAAATAATGTTTGGGGCTCAGAAACATTCTATATATTTAAGTCCAGGCTGAAAACACATTTGTTTAGTCAAGCCTTTGGTAAGTTCTAGATAAGGAGCAGATCCGGAGAATATTCTGGTAAACAGGGATGGTTGAATACTGCCACCCCCCACTCTTACATGTTCACTCAGGTTTTTGACAGTCGAGTGGTTGTACTGCTATATGCCTCAGGGTGTCCTCATGTCTGTGCTTCCATACAACTCTCCCCTTGCTGGAGCTCTTGCCTGTACTCAGACCACAATGCACAATGTTCTTAATCACTAGTAACATTGAGCATCACTAACAAATTATTCTCTTTCTCTCATTCTGTGTTGAGCTACTTTGTTGAGATACCAGTGAGCTTGTCTTATTCTGCTCTCTGGACAAGCCTGACCCATTCTGATACCATATTTCTTGTTTAAGTTTTTATGGCTTTTAACCTCTACCCCTAACCCTAACCCACTCACTCCTACTGAAGAGAGCCCATATGGTCAACCCTATGCTCCACTGAACTGATTAAAAGTCATCAAGGTACCACCTGTACATAAGGAACTGCTGCTGCCTCTTTAAACTGTGAAAAGCACAGAGGCGGTGAGCTTGCTTTGTTTGTCAATGAACTATGGCTCCACACCAGTCACACATAGTGATCAAGGAAAGTGTCTGCAGCCCCAATACTAAGCTGTTAGTGGTGGGACTATGGCCATACTACATGCCCAGAGAGTTTGCAATCACCATTGTTGTCTATGCCCCTCCATCAGCCAACACAAAGAAGGCATGTGACATCATCCACTCAGTCACTGTGAAACTTCAAACAAGACACATGAATGTTTTGTCCTCATCTCAGGAGAGATCAATTAATCATGCCTCCCTGGACAAGACGGTAAGCACCTTCACCCAGTTTGTGGACTGTCTCACCGCAGCAACAATGAGACACTGGATACTAATGTGAAAGATGCATACAGCTGTACATCCATTCCTCCTCTGGGCAGAACACAACCTGGTGCACCTTCTTTTCTTTGTATGTGCCACTGGTGAAGAGGCAGCCACCATTCTGGAGAACTCCTGCAAGCTGTAAAATCTCTGGTGGGATAAACTCAGATTTAAAATTGCAGTTAGTGAATCAACACCTAATAGAGAGTAGCTGTGATCACTTGTATGAGTGTGCTGCAGTTTAGGCTGCTATTAAACACAGACATAACATGCAAACTATGATGATAAAAAGCTGTGAGTTAGTAGAGAGAGTCAAGCTGCTGTGTCTAAGTGTGGCGGAATCTTGGTTGATTGCCTTGGTTGATCCATCTTTGTTGATTTCTGGTAAATGTAAGTGATGAAATGTCAATACATGCAAAAGTCCCAAAACGGTTTGCTCTTGGACCTATTTACATTACACATGCTGCCATTGGGTGGGATTATCTGCAAACATACAAATGACACAATTTACATAATCAGCCACACCAAAAATAAAATTGCTGCATAAGATTGAGCATGCTCATTGTCATGAACAGGGAGTCTTTGGACATGGATGCGAGGTGCAGAAAACACTGTTTATTTAAACAGGCAGGCAAACATGGCAAGAGGGGAGTACAAGAGCGTAGTCAGATACCAGTCCAGGTCAACAGGAGCAAGCAGGAGTGTGCAGGAGCAAGATCAAGGTCTGGGACACAGCAAGGTTTCACAGGACAAACGCTCAGTAACTGCCACGGGTGACGAGTTGACTTCACATCGCACAAGTGTTTCCTCTAGACTAAATAGCCCAAGTGATAAACGCCCCAACGCACGCCACCTGGGAGGTTGATCCGAGTTAGAACTCGGGGGAGCAGGACCGGCACCGACCACTAGATGAAGGAAATTCCACCCTCTCTCTTGAAGGGGGTTTTACCCTCACACTCACAGTCATGCAAGAAGCAAATTTATCTCTTCACATTAAATGATTTACACATAAATTTAACTTGGCAACACAGAAAAGCCTAACATGTGGTGCCCTATAGCTCTTGGAGAAAGTAAGACAGGTTGTGACTTTTTTTCACTGCAGCACAGAGGAGCTACCACAGTTTTAACAGAGGAGCAGAAGTTACTTGGTCCAGAACAAAAGCTAAAACAGAACATGACAACTTACTGGAATAATTCATGTGAGATGTTGAAGCAATTTTTGGAAAGGCAAGTCCTTTACAGACTTTTACCATAGACCCCAAATTTAAAAAGCTAGCTTTGTTGGGTGAGAAGGAGAGATATGCAACTTTCCAGTGTCTTATCCAAAAATGTAAACATGCATAAATATGTTAGACATAGTAGAAAAGCAAGCACACCCCACAGGGTTATTTTTTTCTACACAAATATTTATCACTTAGGGGCATGACTTTACATAAAATGTGTGTCTTACCAAACACAATGTATGACTATACCTTTGATGAGAGCTTGGAACTCATTGTGAGAAATGTTTTTAGCTTGAAGGTCTATCTTCAGTGCCAGGAGAAGGGTGAAGAGGAATTTGTGATCTTCATATAGGCCTCGAACTGTATAGCGAAATACTTCATAGGTGAGAAATTCCAAGATGTAGGACAGCCTTTTGGAGGTGATCTGAGACTTTGGTGACTTTTCCATAGAGTTGTCAAAAATGCCAAGGAACTGCCGTAGTGAAGTCTGGTACATGACATTCACCAAACTCATTTCCACAATGAGGAAGTACAGGATGCTCCCTCTTGTGGCTACAGGACGATACTCCTCACGTGCATAATTGATCTTTATTTCAGTTTCTGCAGCCACCAATAACTTCTCCCTCACCTTTTAAGAAGTAGGAAATTGTTTACATGAAGCATGACAATATTTTACAAAATTGTGTTTCTGTTGATTGTGAATCACTTTTTTAACTACTGCACTAAACGCTACAAACACTAGATACTTTTTTCTATAGCAGAAAAAATGGTCATACAGTAAAATATGTTTAGATATTAAATCCATAAACTTTTAAATTCATTTAATTCAATTAAATTCAATTTCAGTATTATGACCTCAGCAAGATTAAATATGTATAAGAACAATTTTCCTGATTAGTTTTTGATCTCTGATAAATATAAATTTAGTCTTTTTGTGGGCTAAAAAATTTTTCTAAGTAGTATTTTATTGTGTACGCTGAGTTTATTAGTTACACTTAACTTATGCTTACACTACTTATATTACCTTTTTTGTGGTCTGCTCTCTTGTGTAACATTGATAAAGTAAAATAAAATATTGCAGAGAAGTAACTAAAACTTACTAAAGTAAACACACTCAAGGCACTATAATCATGTTTTCTACATTCAAATACCTATATACCATAGTTGTTTCATTTAAATACAGTGAACAGGGTAAAGCTACTTCATTTGCATGTCATTTGATTGAATGTTTTTTTTGATTTTCTAAAACGACAAGCAATTAACACAATTACAAACCAAATGCTGTGGTCTGATGAACCAAAAACCAAAATCTTTAGTTAACAAGGTTAGAGGCTATAGCAAAATTACTTACAGAAAAGCTGTACCAAAAAACATTGACTTCTGTTAAAATTGGGGATAGATATCTCATTCTTTGGGGTAGCATAACTGCCAGTGACATAGGGAATATGGTGGGGCTGGAGGATTCTAAGTTTCAACATATCCTGGGAACTAATATCTCACCGTGAGTGAGTAAACTGGGAGGCACCCCAAACATGCCCAGAATCAACCATGAACTACTCACAAACAACAAAATGGCACTCAACATCCCTAGACTTAGTGAACTTTTTCGGGTAGATTTCAAAGATGCAGTGCGAGCAGGAAGGCGTAAGAATAATTATTACTACATGCAAACCAAGGATAATTGGGAAAAATCCTAAAGCAAGATTTGGAGGCTGTAGCTAGGTGTAATTAGGTACCTCAACTTAACACATACACAGTCATATTTGTGCCTTTAAATTTGCATAACTGTACGCAGGTGTGGCCAGTTGGCAAGTTTTAAGAATTACACAAATATTCATTTTCAAAAAGAATGCTGCCTAAGTTTTCAAAGCCCATCTTAGTCATGAAAATGAACTTAATCCCCAAAAACCCATTTCCACTACATTTTAACCCTGACACAAAGAGATCTGCTGACATAATTTGAGTGATCCTCTTGTTAACACAGGTAAGAATGTTGACAAGGATTAGGGTGGAGGGTACTTTCTCATGCTTACTGAGTTAGAATAGCAGACTGGATGCTTTGAAAGGAGGGTGGTGCTTGAAATCATTGTTCTTTATCTGTTAACCATGGTTACCTGCAAGCAAGCATGTGCAAAACTTCTCATTGCTGTGCACAAAAAGGTCTTAAGAGGCAAGCATATTGCTGCTAGTAAGACTGCAACTAAATCAACCATTTATCAGATCATGAAGAACATTATGGTGACGAGTTAAATTTTTGTAAAGAAGGCTTCATGGCACCCAGGAAAGGCCAGTAATAACCAGGACCGTATCCTAAAGTTGATTCAGCTGTTGGACCGGGGCACCACCAGTGCAGAGCTTGGTCAGTAATGGCAGCAGGCAGGTGTGGGTGCATCTGAACTCACAGTCAAGCGAAGATCTTTGGAGGATGGCCTGGTGTCAAGAAGGGCAGCAAAGAAGCCACTTTTCTCCAAGAAAAATACCAGGGACAGATTGATATTCTGCAAAAATGTGCAAGGATTGGACTGCTGAGGACTGGGGTAAAGTCATTTTCTCTAAGGAATCCACTTTCCGATTGTTTGGGGCATCCAGAAAAAAGAGTAGAGAAGAAAAGGTGAGTTGGCTTGCATCAGTCCAGTGTCATGCCAACAGTAAAGCATCTGAAACCATTGATGTGTGGGGTTGTTTCTCAGCCAAAAGAGTGAGCTCACTCACAGTTTTGCCTAAGAAAACATGAACAAGTCAAGAATAAAGAATGGTAGCAAAACATTCTTCGAGAGAAACTTCTCCCAACCATCCAAGAAGAATTTGATGAAGAACTATGTCTTTTCCAGCATGATGGAGAACTGTGGCTCTGGGAACAAACCATCCATTCCATGGCCAGAAAACTCCCCAGACCTTAATCCCAATTAGAACTTGAAAGTGAAAGGTGAAAGTGACTTATTTGTCATCCTGAACACACTCAATTACACACAAAGTCCAGTACAAAGAAATGTGACTTCTGCAGGCAGCCATGAGAAGCACCCCCAGGAGCAGTGTAGCAGGATAGTACCTTGCTCAAGGGTACCTCAGTGGTACCAGGGTTGGGATTTGAACCTGCAACCTTATTTTCACAATGGCAAGCTTCTAATCACTAACCACCACTGCTACATGGTCAATCCTCATTAGGCAGGTAGACAAACAAAAATCCACAATTTGATTATGTCCAGTCTTTTATTATGCAAGAATGGAGCGCCATAAGTCAGGATTTGGCCCAGAAGTTGATTGACAGCATGCCAGGGCGAATTTGCAGAGGTCTTGAAAAAAAAGGGCCAACACTGTAAATATTGACTCCTTGCATAAATGTAATGCAATTGTCAGTAAAATTCTCTGAAACTATAGAAACTATAGAAACATCTGACAAAAAATACTATATTCTATTGTATACTGTAGAAATCTCTGACAAGTGATCTAAAAATGCTGAAGCAGCAAAGTTTGTGAAAACCAATACTTGTGTCATTCTCAAAAATTTTTGCCACAACTAATCAAAGGTTAACTAATTTGGAAAATTGAAAAATATGTAGAGCAATTCGACTTTGAGTGACCAAACATTTGCACAGGACTGCAGATCCACATACCTCTTCTGCAGTGCTTTTGGTGACTCTGAGCACTTCAATCAGAGACTCATCCTCCACAAGTGAGCCCTGTGTGCTAGTTAGTCTATACAGCAGGTTGTCCTCCAGCTCCTGCATCTTCCGCTTGTTGGATGTGACCTCTGCCAACATCTTTACTCTCTCTGATTCCATTTCCTTAGGTGATAAAATAAATAAATAAATATATATATATATATATATATAGTTTTTAAAATGAAGTCAGCGTTTGAAGCATTCACAATAAACACATCACACAATGTGAAGGGTGTTGTATACAAAAAACACAGAGTTCATTTTTTGAAGAGATAACATAAGCTGCATGTGTCCTTCAAGACAACCATGTGTTCGAGCATTCTAATTCTCATTCTAATCCTAATAATCCTAACAGTGTTCAACTTCTTACTCAGTCTTACTTGCTTTTCTGTGAGGATGACGCGTCCAAGCAGCTGATCCTCAAGACCCTTCATTGTAACAGTAAAGTCCACAACTGCAGCCTTTGCACTAACTTCAGGACTATATGCTGGATTGGCTAGTTTTGTGGTGATGTAGAGTGTGAAGCCCTTCATTACATCCACCTCTTTATCACCCACTTTAACCTATATTGAGTGAGGAATATATTTTGCATAAACAGATAATAAAAGGGATACAAAACTTAGACAGAGATCTGTGATAATCATTAAACTGGAATGCAATATGTTGTACTTTATATGTTGAGCCAGTTTTGATGAAGTTCTTCTCTAAAATGTTATCAAGTACAGGATCTAACTCTTCTCCAACATCTTCCATGAGTAGCGGCTTTCCAAGAGATAAGCAATCCTCAAGGTGAGCTCGGAAATATTTGTGGTTTAAAGATGTCACCTGATGTCATAAGAAAAGTAAAATAATGTTAATGTGTACAAAGTGCATTAATTGCTCCATTTCATAAATTGCTTCCATTCCAATTTCTGATAAAAACATTGGTCTTCATTCATGTACTACAAACAGGGAGGAAAGCCCCCAATAAGCACAAATACACTATAAGCCCATTTGGATTTTTAATGTGAAATATTGAGTATGTGGGGTAAATATATGGAGTAAATGGGGTGGTTAAAAATTTAATGGACCGAGTTTTTTTTATTGTATATGAGCAATTTACACTAGCTAATGTGGTTTAGGAAACCAGCTTACAAGGATCTTACCTTAACTTTATTATTTACCAACTACTACTTGCAATGCTTTGAGCGCTATTCAGAGGCTAGATCCAGCATGACTAAATGGTCTAAAGCCCATGGTGGACAAGCAAGCAGAGGACATAGTGTAGGGTTTTTCACATGTGACCTCATAAGGGAAGTGAAAGTCACTATTTGTCATAGTGAACACACACAAGCACCACAACGAAATGTGACATCTGCAATTAACTCATCACACGTGCACACATGGACGGCGGGCAGCTATCAACAGTGCCCGGGTAGCAGTGTAGTATGTCCTAACCATTAGGCCACCACCGCACCACTATCCTTTCAGTCAGTGTGATATTTTTCCAGGCAAAATCTGGTGGTAATGCTTCATTAATATTTGCTATATTAATTTCTTGACTCCAGAATAGTCATTTTAACCATATGCTATTACCACACTAAGTTATTTAGTTCATTAAGTATGTGTGGCCGAGGTAATAAGAGTTTTTAACAAACTAAAAAGTATTTAGCAGACTATAAAATCCTCTTCCAGATCCTTTTTTTTTTTTTTTTTACCATAAATAGGTAATAAGGGATTAATAATAAATAATTATTAATAACTCAGAACCCTAGACGTTTTATGTTTTATAAAACTCAGAAGCCAGTTAGGATAATTAATTTGCATCTAATTGATGGTCACTTAGAGCTCCAGATTAAAAAAGAATTATCCTATTAATTTAGATATTCTATAAAGTTTTGTCTGGGATAGGTAAAGAATCATCAACATAGCTTTACCAATATTAATAGAACATAATTTATTACAATGGTTTATTACAAAAGGTAACATTGAAGAATATCCATCCAGGACGTTTACAAGATAACACTGCAGTTAACTTAAAGGTACATTGACAAATATGAATCAGCAGCACATTGTGATGTGCTGGGAATGATAAAAAAAAAAAAACACTTTAAGTTTGTCCAGTAAACATACTTCCTTAAACATCAAAGGTTGTATCATAGATACTCTATGATTGAGAGAAAGTGCCTGGCAAGCGTGTGGGCATGTGAGCAGTTTGCTCGGTATGTACAAGGCATGGCTAACTTTCATTTACAGACAAAACACAGACTTTGACAAATACCCAATTCCAACAGCCAAACGTTCCAGGTTGTTGCTGATACTCTATTTAAAAATCCACTGGTTGAAGGGAGCAATACAAACGAACCAGGAGGTGCAAATACATGTAGAGTCAGTAGTAGAGAATGCCCCACATTCACCTCGCAAGCTTTGCTCTGTAACGCAACAAAATGAGATACAGTTACTGGGTGTAACGGGCCAGCGTCGAGGCCGACACGTGAGTTTTCAGAGCCCAATCGCAGGGTGGCAGAAAGGGAGCACCACCTCCCCGGTTGCATCAGCGAGGAGGGGAGGGGCCCTTTGCAAGACTAGACAAGTTGATTGACCCTGTCTGCATTGGCGGAAAACGGGTGGATTTACACCGTCTTCCGCTGGCGCAATATGTAAACAGACCGCATTGGAGCTACATGTGTAGCAGTTAGCTTAGCCCGCGAGATGGTAACACGGGCTAAGCTAGGGGCCGCCCTGGGTCACGCCAGTAAGGGAAAAGGGTACTGGGTTTAAGGGTAAGGAAAGGAACCCCTGGAAGCAGGTGCAGGCCCACTAGCCACCCAGGCCGTATGCGGGAACCCGCTACAAGCCGGTCACGGATCTCCGGGCCCTCGGCCATCAGAGTCCGTCTCTCGGGCCGACTCTTGGATTACTCTCAGCATACGGTCGGCACACCAGCCACCAGGGAGAAGGGGAAAGGGTCTCTAGATGCAGACGTGGGCTCTAACACGCCGTACCCCCGGCTGCATGCGGGGACCTGCTTCGAGCCAGCTGGAATCTCCCCCGCTCTCAGCCGTCAGGGAGTCCGTCTCGCGCTGGCACATGGGCCCCAGGCATTAGGTCCGGGCACTTCTGCTATTTTCTAGAGCCCTCAACTCAAAAGGGATCGCAGCCGATCCGTGGAGTTGCAGGCTGGTTCGCGGCCGGTGCGCTCCTCAGAGGGCCAGAGAAAGAGGCCCTCTGCCAACCTGCGGCTGCGTACAGGACTCGAGTTGAGGAATAAAAGTTTCCGGCCACGTGAGCCTCGCTCAGACCTCTCTGCTGGGGCAAACAGGGAAAGGGGGAGGAAAGGGAGACCCTGAGTTAAAACCCAGAACCTTTACCAAAATACCGGCGCGAGTCCAGTGTGACTAAAGCAAGCAGCCACACCAGCCAACAGGGACTATTCAAAGCACTGCGTGCCACCTAGTCTGACAACCAGCGTTAAAAGGGCTTTTGGCGAAGACAGGGCACTCAACCGCCCCCCTGCCGGCCCGTCCGGGCACCAACCCTTACACTGGGTTCATTACAAATACATGGCCTCCAAAGCTGGTTCTGTTACTGCAGGGATACTACACTGTGATAGCACATCTCACAGAGACAGAAGGGTTAGTTTGGTACCAGGACAGACTAGTCATTCTCACTGCATTGAGATTCAATGTTCTAAAACAGCTGCAAGAAGGGTACCAAGGACTGACAAGCATCAAGCATTGGACCAGGATGTCAGTGTGGTGGCCTTGCATTGGAGCAGAGATCTCTAAGGCAGTGACATCATACACATTTTGCATGTGAAGCAAGCCCACTCAGAGGCCTGAACCGCTAATCACCACACCATTGCCTGAGGGCCCCTGGCAGCAAATAGCTGCACACTTATGTATATCTGAGAAACAAAACTCTCTCATTGCCACAGATAACTACTCATGAGACATTGAAATTGCCCACCTGCCTTCCTTCTCCAGTCTCCAAGTAATTTAATAGGCTAAAGAGCATGTTTGTCAGATGGGGCATACCACTTGAACTGCTGAGTGACAATGTCACTCATTTCACATCCACTGAGTTTCAGGCCTTTAGCCAGATATATGAATTTACACATACAACAGTCCTCACTATCCTCAGGTGAATGGGGCAGCCAGTAAGCAGTACAGACTGCCAGGAGGATTCTAAGACAGCCTGATCCACAACTCTCATTTATGCGCTACCGGGCTAGCCCTCATGCAGCCACAGAGGTGAGCCTAGCTTTGTTGATGGCTGGTACGCAAATATACACAACATTTTCAGTGCATCTAGAGGAGAAGTTGCAACCTGACAGTCATCAAATACTGTCAAAGGAAACACCAACACATCAGCTTACAAGTTCTTTCATGACCGTCGCCAATCAGCATGGCCATGATGTCAGGGTGAAGCTGGATGGTGAAGAAGGGTGGAAAACGGCAAAAGTCATAAGACCGACTTTTAATGGACCCATAATAGATGTATTTCCAACAAAGTATCAAGTGTCCAGGAGACCGTACAATTCAGCATGGTGTTTCAACAGAGGAAATTCGCAGCTGCCATGTGTTAGAATAACGATGATTGCTGAAGATATTTACACAGTGAACCAGGCAGGCAAGTATATAAGGTAGCAATTGCAAGTGTGCAACCCAAAAATGGTGGTAAGCACCTTCTAATATTATTGTTACATAATAATAATAATGGTTGTTTGATCACCAGGTCGGCCACGGGTGCCTTTCTGTGCAGAGTTTGCAAGTGCTCCCCTTTTTCGTGTGGGTGCTCTGGTTTCCTCCCTATGTCCAAAGGTTTGCTGTAGATTGATTGAATACTCTAATTTAAATATTTAAAATGTTAGGATGCTGTGTAAAATTTAAATATAAAATGTAAGAATAGTCTGCCCGTAGGTGTGAGTGTGTCTATGTCCTGCAATGGGTTTGCCTCCTGTTCTGTACCCCATTTTGGCCCTGTATTCAGCTGGTATTGGCTGCAGCTTCACTAAAACTCAGAAGGTCCATATGAGAAATAAGATCATTTTAATTTAGGTAGGCTTACTGGGGGCACATAGTACATAGTAAATATATACACTGATCAGCCATAACATTATGACCACCTGCCTAATATTGTGTAGGTCCCCCTTATGCAGCTATAACAGCTCTGATTATGGTGGACTGTTTGTTCTGACACCATTTTATCATAGCCAGCTTTAACATTTTATGCAACAGGAACTCCTCTTTGGGATCAGACCAGACAGGCTAGCCTTTACTCCCCCACATGCATCACTGAGCCTTGGGTGCCCACAGCCCTCTTGCTAATCCAGAAAATATCCTTTCTTGGATCACTTTCGGTAGGTACTAACTACTGCATACCTGGACCACTCCATAAGACCTGTCATTTTGGAGATGCTCTGACTCAGTCATTTAGCCATCACAATAAGGCATTTTTCAAAGTGGCTCAGGTCCATATGCTTGCCCACTTTCATGCTTCCAGCACATCATTTTCAAGATCTGACTTTTCACTTCCTGCCTAAATTATCCCACCCTTTTGCCAGGTGCCATTGTAATGAAATAAGTCACAATCAGTGACACAATGTTATAGCTTAGTGTACATACAAATATACAGAGTATAAAATATTTTTATTGCATGAATTATTTTTAGGTAGTTACCTGTAGGTTATTATTAGTCTCACGATTTTTTATCCAGGTCTTTCCCTGGCCCTGAGGGTCAATGAGAAGGGGATAGCGGGAGGCTTCAGTAACAATGATACCATTCTGAATGGATAAGTCATCATTGGGAAGGCCTTGGAGGTTCCATTCACCTATTGTGGCATTGTCCACCAGCATAGTTATTAGGTTAAGGTTCTAAAGGAGATAAAACAGCATGAGATGTTATTCAAAATTTTTGTTTATAAGTGTAACAAATATTAGATGGACCATTTAATTATTTAATCCTATTGTATATTACATGGTGTTTTAAAGACATTCATGACATACCTGGCTGTATGGAATATGATTAGTACTCATTTCTTTCTTCCATTGTTGTAGAAGATGATTACGGTACTCCTGGTTAAAAGGACCAGCATAGGACAGAAAGCCTGTAGCCAGTAACACGTCTCCTGGTAAATGCTTGATTTGCCTCTGGAACTCAATACTGCTTTCTGTCCAACGAATCTAGCACAAAGGCAGATTTTTATATATCTATCTATCTTTAACACTACAACAGTAAAATCTTTTTTTATTTATATAACTAATAGAAATACACACTCATTTATATTATTTTTTTAAAGTTAACATTATACTTTAGTTAATCTAAAAGTAGGAGAAAAGAGGGAAGTGACAAAGATAGATTAGATTAGTAAATTATCAAAAATGTTGGTATACAATAGCAAAAAGACAATATATGGTGAAATAGAAATCTTAGGTTTTTGGAGGATGACCTGCCCTTTATGAATCCCACCTGATCAGGGTCTATAATGTGTGGTACAGTCCTCTAATACTGCATAGTCAACACTTTTGAGACAACATAATGCACATTTTTTAATTGTTTTAAAACATGTCTCAAAAAAGTTGGGAAAGGGACATGTTTATAACTTCTGCATCACCTCTTCTTTAAACAATACTCTGTAAATCCTGGAGAACTGAGGAGGCCAATTGCTGGAGTAAAATTTCTCTTTCTTGCCTGATTCCAACATTGTGGGGTCTCCTTTGTGGTATTTTAGTTTATAAATGTCCCAAATGGGTCACATATTTGGACAGCACCATAGCACCCAGATTATTCTATTATCACTCAGTATTGGCTTTTTAACTGTGTGCTAATAGGCTCTCCCCTTCACCATAAAGAACCCATGATTCCAAAAAAGAATTTCAGATTTAGACAGAACAGTTTACCACATAGCCTCAGTCCATATTAAATGAGCTCTTGCTAAATGCAGCAGTATTTCAACATCATCAGTATCATGCTAATATACAGTTTCTAATATGCATAGTACAGTTTTCAAATTTGTGGATAGAGGAACAAATGTGTTCATAGAAAATGGTTTTTGGAAATGTTCCTGAGCCCGAAATGCATGCAATGATTTCCATACATTATATTCATCTGTTTTTAATGCCGTGAAGCCTGATTGCCTGAAAATCATAAAGTATTGGTTTTCAGTATTATTCTCTGTTTACATTTCTCTGGATTCTCTGAATCTTTTAATGATACTGTACACCATAGATTATGAAATCCCCAAATTCTTTGCAATAGTACTTTAAACTAAAAATTATAAACATTATTTTAAATTGTTGCACTACATGCCCATACAAACTTTCACAGTGATGAATGCTTCCCATTCTTACTTCTGACTCTTCATTCTTACTTCTGCCTCTCTGGGTTTACACAACTTTTTGGAAATGTATTGGTGGCATCAAATTCCAAATGAACATTTGGACATGTATTTTTCCGAAAACAAAAACATTTTTATCAATTTTAACATTGGATACATTGTCTTTGTTCTGTTTTCTATTAAACACAGGGTTTGCATTATTTCAAATATCATCACATTCTGTTTTTATTTATATTTTACGTCAAATCCCAACCTTTTTGAAAACAGAGTTGTAAAGAAAGAGAGCATAAATGAAAATGTATACAAACTATTTATAAAAAAATTTGTTCCCCACATCCAGTATTTCCCACTGCAATGTTATGACCAACCTTTTCTCCACCAAGTCCGTCAATAAGTGCCATAGCATTGGACATTTTTCTGCGACATCCTTCTGCATCTTCCAACAGCGTTTGCTTCTCATTTACCGCACCATCATAAAGTGCCTGTGATGGATATTAAATCACTGTCTTGTAAATATACAAAACTAAAATAGACAAACATGTAGTGATTTTAAATGTTCATTCAATAAATTGATCCAGTATTAATGTCTGTCTGAAAAAGTTTGAAAACTCACAACTTCCAGGTCTAACTTTCACAGTGTTGGTTTGAAGTAGAAAGTGATATTGCACCAGAAAAATGATAAGCATAGTGATTGCACATTATAAATATATTAAAGAGATTGCAGCAATGTATTGTTTTTTGAGTGTAGCAGTTTGTTACTGAAGTTGCTACTTAGAGCCCCTACAGTCTTACACAGCAGGTGAGAGGGGTTGTCCATAATGCTTAACAGTTCAACCAGCATCCTCCTCACTCCCACTTCCTCAATGGAGCTCAGGGAGCAGCCCTGGACAGAGCCCCTGACCAGCTTGTTGAGCTTTTTCCTGTCCCTCTCTGAACTTCCGCTGCCCCAACAGACTACTACAAAGAACACAGCCAACACTTCCACAGTGTCATAAAAACATTTTAACAGTGACCTGCACACTCCAAACGACCTCAGTGTTCTCAGCTGGTGGAGAAGACTTTGAGCCTTCTTGTACATGGCATCTGTATTTTGTGACTAGTTTTATTTCTCACATGCAGTTTCATAGTACAACAAAGAGTAAAATATTTATTCTGGCAATACCCTCACCCCCTACCGCCCTTTGTGTGCAGGGTGCCTTGAGTCTCTCATGATCCTGAATGCTTCCCGCATATACACCCTGCAGGGCTGGTAGAGTGGATCTGATAGTACATTCAGCTACATGCACCATCTTTTGCAGGGCTTCCTTCTGCTGTACAGTGGGGTTCCCATATCATGCTGTAATGCACCCAATCAGGATACTCTCAGTGACTCCTGAGTAAAACCTTTTCTGGATGATGGTGGAAACCTTGAACTTTTTCAACCGCCTCAGATGGTAGAAGGTTATCCACCTGCCTCTCATCGTTTCTAGAGATGATGCCTACCACCACTGTGTCGTCAGCAAACTTCACTATTGTGAGGTGCCTAGCCTTGCAGTCTGTGGTGTAGATACAGTATAAAAGGGTACTTAACACACACCCCTATGTTCAGTGTAAGTGTTTGGGAGTACACATTTCCCACTCTCACTGTCTGTGGCCTTCCAGTCAGAAAACTGTACACCTAGCTGTACAAGGATGTGCTGAAGCCAGAGTCACTGAGTTTTCTTGAGAGGGTATGGGGAATTATGGTATTTGGTATATGGTATCTCACATAATTGTCCCCTCCCTCATCAAGATGGCTCAGTGTGGTGTACAGGACCTGTGCAACAACATCCCCTGTGGATCTATTGTGCCGGTATACAAACTGCAGTGGGACGAGGTTGAAGGGAAGGACAAAGCAGATGTAGGACATGGCACATGAGACAAGATGGCGGCGCGCTAGGTTGCAGCGGCCACTCCGGGTCCAACACTTTGGTGCAAAAGTATGTTTTTTTCAAGACTTCACTCCGAAGTCACCAAACATATGCATCCAAACAGCTGGTACGCATGTTTACAATCACCAGACCCTGCTCTGGATTAGAGAAGAGAGTGTAGCTTACCTCGGAGACGAGCTGCTGCTGCTACTCCATGATCTCCGCTTGCTATGCGGACCGGGCCCCCAGACCATGTTGCTGCCTGATGCCGATGGCTGGGGAACGAGACATCGGAAGCGGTGCACGAGGAAGCGGAAGCGGCGCAAGCGCGGCGGCGTCCATGCTAGGCTAAAAGCTAATGCTAGCAGACCCACTATACCATCCATCTTTCTCGCCAACGTTCGCTCACTGGAAAATAAACTGGACTACATCTGACTCCAGCAGACCACCCAGCGTGAGTTCAGAGACTGTTGTGCTTATATGTTTACAGAGACATGGTTCAACGACAGCGTTCCGGAGATGGCTACAGCTATAAACAACATGCTACTGAACCGAAGCGACCGTGATGCTAACCTAAGCCACAAAACACGAGGAGGGGGGACTTTGTGTTTACATCAACACGGACTGGTGCGTGAACGCTGTGCCGATCTTGAGCTACTGCTCACCACTGCTGGAGCTTCTGTCTGTCAAATGTAGACCATTTTATTTACCTAGAGAATTTAGCACCGTGCTCATAGTTGCGGTGTACGTGCCACCCAGCGCTAACACACACAACACGCTGCCAGAACTGTACGGAGCCATCAGTCAGCTCCAAAACTCATACCCCGACGGACTGATCATAATTGCTGGCGACATGAACCACGCAAACATCAAGTCCGTTCTCCCCAAATTCATGTGCATCCCAGCCTACAGACCGCTCGTCAGACGTGCCAAGCCTGTCCAGAAGCAGACAAAGATCTGGCCCCCAGGTGCTATTTCTGCTCTTCAGGACTGTTTTGAACACAATGACTGGGGCATGTTCAGAGAGGCTGCAACCTACAGTGGCTCTACCAACTTGGAGGAGTACATCGCGTCGGTCACTGGCTACATCAGTGCATCGATGACGTCACGGTCTCCAAAAACATCACCCACGCCCAGAAAATCCACACCCACTTCAAAGACACTAGGGATGTGCATGTGGCAGGGCATTCAGGCCATCACCAATTACAGAGCATCTCCACCTGCCTGTGGTAGTGAGGCCTCCCTTCCAGATGCTTTAAACAACTTCTACGCACGGTTTGAAGTCCAAAATGACATAACAATGGAAAAGTCCTACCCACCTCCCAGTGACCAAGTGTTCTGTCTGACTGTGGCTGATGTGAGAATTAACCCACGGAAATCTGCTGGACCAGACAACATTCCTGGTTGCGTGCTCAGAGGATGTGCAGAACAGCTGGCAGATGTTCTCACAAACATC